>JAJJWX010003150.1:0-17619 GCA_023529315.1 Papaver bracteatum
AATAATATATATATACAAAACCTAAAAAAAATGCAAAACCTAAACCTAAACCTAAATACAAGTCCGCTGGCCGACGGCGCCTAAAAATGATGTAGTTTTAATTGTGGTAAGTAAGGGGTTTGATTCTCAGACTTGGGAAGTTGTTGATTTTAGGACTTACTTAAATAAAATACTAAAAGTATAAAATAAAACAAGGATGATATCAATATTACGAGAGACTGGGATTTAGGATTCCGACAAACTTCACAATCAATTGGTTCATACAATGATTCATAACAATTTTATCTCTTTTCTAGACTCTATTTATTTGCCAAAAGTAGATTTCACAAAGCATTATATGTAAATCATAAGCATAGTGCATCAAGAGTTCTTACTCAAGCATACACTATCAAACAAAATCACAAACAATCAATGAAAATCATAAATCGATTAAAAATCAATGCAAAAAGTCATAAGAATCAATTATAATTACCAAACAATTGTGAACTTGGATTCCTCCGTTATCCCAGTGTTGGGGTTATCTCCTCATGCCAATACTCACCCAAAAGATAGAAACATGGCCTCAAAAGGTGTTTTTATTGAGAAATACTATGCAGCCGAGTTTGTAAATGTGCATGTGTTACTGTAACTCACCATACAGAGTCACCGCTACAGAGATAAGACTAATAGAAATAATTGTTGCTGAACTATTACAAAGATTTTATCGCAGACACGTCAACAAATAATAACTTCCTTTGTGTTGTTTAAATAAGACGACCTATGCTAATGGTTTTTCTGTGTTCTTCGTAACGATAGTCTAAGCGCTCTTGCCTTCTTCACCGCCGCGTTATCTTCTCTGCAGCTTCTGTTCCAAAGCCTCTGCAACCTCCCCAAACTCTCGACAACCTTTTCGAACTCTTCCCTTCTTTATATAAAGCAAGGGTAAGAAATAACGATTAAATCTCCCAAAAATCTATTTCCCTTTATTCACGGCCAAGTTATGCAATTTCTTGTTTTAGAATTTATATGCGTTTCGGCTTTCCTTTTGATTCTAAACTCTTCTTTAGATATATAAAAATCCTTGGGAAGGCTTATGGCACTTTAATCTTCTAAAATTTCTAAAACAGGTCACACACGTGACTTTCCTTTTGTTGTTGTTGTGATAAAAATCCGTCGATTGAGCCCAGTTTAATCGATTTCAATACCCATATTAGATTCATAGACCCATGAGGAGTCTATACTATGAAAATCAGAGGTTTATTCGACCTCAAACTCCTCCAAATCACTCCCACCCAAACTGCTCCGTGAATATGCCTTACATTTTTAGTTTCCCTCCAGAACAGAATTTGAACGTGAAGTGGAAAGGTTACCCCTTATCCAGTGGTTTCCCCTTAGCCAAATCTGGTGTCCCTTTAGCACTTGTCCGTTGGATATTCCTTTAGCAACTTTTCGAGCCGATTTCTCCACACATGTTTATTTCTCCAAAAACACCTACAAAGACATAAAATACCAAAATAAGTGCAAAATCGAGTACTAACATTTCAAAGAATTGAGACTAATATAGACACATAAATGCGTCTATCAGTAACCTGAACATGCTTCCATTGTCTTAGTTGCCTGGAATGTATCATGGGAAAGGTTGCATCTCATGTAGGGAAGAAGGAATATGCTACACTCATTACTAATATATTTGTTCAGGATCTTTGGCACATACCGATTTGATTTAATTTCCAATGTTGGCTGGGGTTTTCAAAGGCCAGAGACATTTTGACAACCAATAACTTGATAGATATAGCATGTAGTGTATGTCATAATTTGTCGAATCACATTTCCAGTTTTGATATCTTTTTAGCTATCAAATTGCTTGGAAGTCTCAGTATCCAAGTACCATGATGTTTATGCTTTTGGGTTCTAAGTATTTTTAACCTAGCTATGTTGCAATTATTGATGGATCTCTGATCATTTTATGTTATGGATTAGCAAAGGACTTCAAAGATGTGGATACCGGATGCACGTAGAGACAGTTCATTAGCTGCTTTGAATTGGTTCTTTGGCTTTCGGATAAGAATCCATTCGTTGAAGAGAGATATATGAAGAGCTTTGTATAATACTTTTAGAGTGGCCAAATGAAAATAATGATTAGAAGAAATAGACAGCTTAACGCTGATTGAAAACTAAAATGGACTCATTCGCTAGCTGATCTGTCTGAATTTTCCCTTTGACGGAAACGAGGCAACATGGTTTTTTATCGAAGGTGCTGCATATATACCGGTTTCATACATCGGATAGATACACCCCTATGTGGCATTGATCTCCACCCTTCATTGTTTCTACACCCTACCCCACCAATAAAATAGGGGTTCGTTTTAAAGAGACAACCAATGAAAATTTGACACATAGGCAGGGTATAGTTTTGGTGTATAGATTTGGTAGATAACTAGCATTTTTAGTTTTTTATTTTGTTTTTTGAAGCATGATATTTTGGCTTCTTATCATGATTTCATATAGTAGTTGTCGACCTAAGATTTTTTAGGCATGTGTGGCATGATCCTTACATTGAATTAATAAATACCTAATATTTGGATGCCAAGCATATTGAATATTCCAACACCATATTCTACAACAAACCGGTCCATCTGTTGTCCTATATTCCTAACAAACATGTACGATAGCTGTCAGAGAATAGATTTATCTTCTTGTTGTACGTGTGTGTTAAGCGTGTCACAACTGACACGTATAGGTGAGAGTACTTGGTGTATACCGTCTGGTCAGGTTGACGGTTCTTTTGAGTTTAAATAGCCCTGTACTTTCCCCTTTTGTACCAAAATGAAAAACAAAAATTGAAATCAATCTGAATATCATTGTTGAGATTTGTCCAGCGACTTTACATCTCTAACATGGTATCAGATACCTAATTCAACACCTAAATTTCTCATCAATTCAACATTTAAATTAATTAATGGCAGATCTCAATAAACATATTTCCTTAACTTTCAAACCACCGTCTAAACTAACCTCCACAAATTATCCTATGTGGAAATCACAGATTGTTCCTCTACTGCGTAGCTACAATCTTTTTAGATTTGTTGATGGATCTTTCAGTTATCCAGTGAAATACTATCGCAAAACATCTCCAGCAGGACAAGAAATCGTTACCAAAGAAGGCTTTGTAGATGCAGATCCTGATAATTAGTTTGTCTTCAATCCGATGTACAATTACTGGGTGAATCAATACCAAGCTATTCTCTCGTGGTTATTTTCTTCTTGTTTTGAAGAGACTCACTCTCAGGTAATCGATTGCATATTTTCTCATGATATTTGGGTTCATCTTGAACATAATTACAATGCTACTACAAAATCTAGATTAATGCAATTGAAAATTGATTTAATTCATCTGAAGAAAAGTAGTGATTCTATGCTAGTCTATTTTAATAGAACCAGATCGCTATCTCATCAATTAGCTCAAATCGATCGTCCAATATCAGAAGAGGATTTAGTTTTTCATATTCTTCATGGTTTACTAGATGAGTACAATGCTTTCAAAACCTCAGTTATGACTCAGAATTTGAAGAATGATACTCTGATTACCACTGCTGAATTATTAGGACTGTTGTTATCTGAAGAAGCTAGAGTTTGCTCAGAATCTAAAATAGACCTAACCACTGCTTCTGCAAACATATCCACTCCACAACATCATCCTCATTCTTCATTACCTTCATTTGATCCTCAATATCAGTCCTATAATCCACCCTCAGCTTATTATCAACACTACACAAGACCTCCATATCATTCATCTCCTCCACAATCTCAGTGGAATTCTCAGAGAGGTACCTTTAACAGATCTAGTGGTGGCCCTCAAGGTAATAGAGGTGGTTTTAGAGGTAGCTTTAGAGGTGGAAGATTTGGTAATGGTGGTAGAAGTGGTAACAGAAGTGGAGGTTCACCTAACAATTTCTTTCCTCCACAACAGCCTATTAGATACAACTATTACATTGAATGTCAGATCTGCATCAAACCTGGTCACTCAGCAAAGGAGTGCAGATATAGATATACTACCAATGATAACTACATGACTCAAGCTTATTACACTACTTCTTCATATAATGGTGATGATTATGATGATTTCTGGTGTCCTGAACCAGAAGCTTTTGCTGTCTACAATGATAATTCTGCTTCTACAAGTTCTGGATGGGTACCTAACTCAGGTGCTACTCACCGTATCACCTCTGATCTTTCAAATCATAATCTGCATTCAGAATATCATGGACATGATCATGTCAGAGTTGTAAATGACTCAGTTTTGGATATTTCTCATATTGGTACTTAAATTATTCAGCATGATACTTGTACCTTTACACTTTCCAATGTTCTTCATGTTCCATACATTACTAGAAATCTCATTTCAGTACACCAGTTTACAAAAGAAAATAACTGCTTGTTTGAATTTCATCATGATAAATTTTATGTGAAGGATGTGACTACCAACAAGGTTCTGCTCACTGGTCCTGTTAGAGATGGCTTATATCACTTGAATTTCACTGCTGCTCAACTTAAAGAAGCTCTTACTTCAACTGCTTCTTCATCCTCCACCTGGCATAATAAACTTGGACATCCAACATACAAGACTTTGAAGAATGTTTTATCATCAGTTCATGAGGTACTTGATGATCATTTGTCTCAAACTATCTGTTCATCTTGTCAACTGGCTAAGAATCATGCTTTACATTTTCCTTATAGTTCAAATAATGTGTATGGTCCTTTGGATTTAATCCACTCAGATGTATGGGTTTCCCCTCTTTGCTCTATCAATGGATTCAAGTATTATGTCTTCTTTATTGATTCATTCAGCAGATTTACTTGGTTATATCCTTTAGCATACAAATCAGAAGTACTTGACACATTCATCAAATTTAAAACTCATGTAGAGAATCAACTTCATAGAAAAATCAAATTTCTACAATCTGATTGGGGAGGGGAATACAGAAATGTATCAACATATTTAGACAACTGTGGGATTGGTCACAGGGAATCTTGTCTACATGCTCATGCTCAAAATGGCAGAGCTGAAATAAAACATAGACATATAGTTAAAACTGGTCTAGCATTACTCTCTCATGCCTCATTACCACTTTCCTTTTGGTCATATGCATTTGAGACTGCAAACTTTCTAATCAATAGACTACCAACTCCCACTTTAGATCAGTTGTCACCTCTAGAAAATTTATTTCAAATTTCCCCTGACTATAATTTCTTACATACATTTGGTTATGCTTTCTTTCCCTGCCTAAGACCATTCAATGCTCACAAATTAGAACCAAGGTCTGTCAGATGCATCTTCTTAGGCTATAGTCAGCTGCACAAGGGGTATAGATGCTTCAATCCTATCACAGGGAAGATAATTATTTCTAGAGATGTGGTATTTTATGAGCAGGTTTTTCCATATGCAACGATTTTTAAGTCATCAGATTCTTCTAGTGCTACCATTACTTCTGCAACTATTTTTCTATCTGGTACTCTTACTTCCATTATTAATGCTCCTACTGTTATATCTAATGAAGTGGATACAAAAATGTCTCAATCTATTATATCTCCACCTGATTTGTCTGCCACTGCACCTAACAATTATGCTCCTTCCTCCTCTGTCACTAATGCTCATTCAATGACAACAAGAGGTAAACAATGTATCTTCAAGCCCAAAGTTTATGCTTCTGAAGTTCAAACTATTTGTGAGGATATTACAATTCCTACATGTTACTCTGAGGCCTGTAAAGATCCCAAATGGAGAGCATCCATGGATGAAGAAATCACTTCACTTTTGCAAAATGGTACCTGGAAGTTAGTGAAAGTATATTCAGGTTACAATGTCATTGGATGTAAATGGATTTTTAGAATTAAAAGAAAGGCAGATGGCACTATAGAGAGATACAAAGCCAGATTGGTTGCAAAAGGCTATAATCAAGTTGAGGGAATTGATTATCAAGACACTTTCAGCCCTGTTGTCAAGCCTACAACCATTAGAATGATTATTTCAATTGCTCTTTACAAAGGATGGCAAATAAGGTAACTTGATGTTAAAAATGCTTTTCTTCATGGGCATTTGCAAGAGGAAGTCTTTATGGTTCAACCCCATGGTTATGCAGATAAGTTGCTTCCTAATCATGTCTGTAAACTCAAAAAATCTCTTTATGGTTTGAAGCAGGCACCTAGGGCTTGGTTTTCAAGACTTAGTCAGTTTTTACTACATCATGGTTTTACAGCTTATAAAACTGACACATCACTCTTCTTCAATGTTACTTCTTCTGAAGTCTTGTATGTACTCATATATATGGATGATATTCTTGTCACTGGTAGTTGTAGTTCTTCCATTGACCAACTTCTGAGTGCTCTTAGCAGAGAATTTTCCATCAAGGATTTAGGAGAACTTCACTTCTTTCTGGGTATTCAAGCATCAAGAAATTCAGCAGGTCTTCATCTTTCTCAGGAACAATATATTTCCAACTTATTACACAAAACCAAGATGACATTTGCCAATCCTTACTCCACTCTATTTGTATCTTCAAATTCTTGTGATATCTCTCCACTATTTGACGACCATGTTCTTTACAAAAGTGTTGTGGGTGCTCTGCAATATGCTACCATTATAAGGCCTGACATTTCCTTTGCTGTCAATAAATTTTGCCAACACATGCAATCTCCCTCAGAATCTCACTAGATCAAGTTGTTTATCTGCGCTATTTACAAGGTACTATTGGCTATGGTTTACAGTTCAAAAGCTCTAGCTCCCTTCAGATTCAAGATTTCTCAGATGCTGACTGGGCTGGTGACATTACTGATCGACGCTCTACTGGTGGAATGGCTATATTTCTTGGACCTAACTTGATTTCTTGGTGTTCTCGCAAACAAAATACTGTGTCTCGATCGAGCATAGAAGCAGAATACCGTGCACTAGATGATGCAACTTCAGAGATTGTTTGGATTCAATCTCTGCTAACTAAACTTCAGTTTCACTCTCCAAGAGCTACAGTACTTTGGTGTGACAATATGAGTGCCACTTATCTCACTGCAAATCCGATCTTTAACAACTGGATGAAGCACATTGAGATTGCATTCCACTACGTTAGATAACTAGTTTCAGCTCATTCCTTAGAGGTCGGGTTCATCTCTACTCAAGATCAATTAGCGGACATCTTCACAAAGGGTCTGTCTTCTTCCCGGTTTGCTGCTCTACGGCTCAAGCTCAGTGTCTCTGTTTCATCATCGACGCTGCACTTGCGGGGGGTATTAGAGAATAGATTTATATTCTTGTTGTACGTGTGTGTTAAGCGTGTCACAACTGACACGTATAGGTGAGAGTACTTGGTGTATACCGGCTGGTCAGGTTGGCAGTTCTTTTGAGTTTAAATAGCCATGTACTTTCCCCTTTGTACCAAAATGAAAAACAAAAATTGAAATCAATCTGAATATCATTGTTGAGATTTGTCCAGCGACTTTACATCTCTAACAATAGCCTTAGTTGCCTCATCCATTCTTATATGATGTCATCATGTATCGGTTTAGGATCTCATGTGTCATTATGTATAAGTTTAGGATCTCATAACACCATGTAGCACAAATTTTCCTTGATGTTGTCAATAATTAATAATCACTGACTATATGTCCTTTTTGTCATTTGTTTGGATTATAGGTTATTAAGGATGATATGGTGATGGTACATAAAGAGAATAGAATGAAAGTAATTTATTGATAGGGGAGGATGGTGAGTATATGGGTAATTCACTGTACATGGAGTCCAAGCTAGAGATGAAAAATATGCAGACAAAACATCTTCGTGTTCCTTTCGTGTTTAGATGGTGTGTTGTATATATACTTTATAGGGATTTTCTATATTCACTTTAGATTTGTATCCATTATAAATTGTGCATTACATGGTGTGACTTAAATGTGAAATCTCACCTGAAATGAATAGATTAATCCGTTATATTGATCGTGACTTTTTCATCATTTTGCATCAAAATCAAGTTGGCGAAGGGTTCCAAATGAGTTGCAGTAAAACTGCATCGAGAAACTTTAATTGTTAACATTGGACGTGTTTTTCAGAAGTTAAATTCACTTTGAAAGCACCAACAATCAGCCACAAATTTGGTGCATTTAGCATTTTTTTGGTTCTTCAGCCATGAACATTAGCATATTACTGAAAATCCATATATATGTAATGCAGCCTTGGAGCAATAATTAATGTAAGCATTTCAATGATAAAGTGATGGCTAATGCGAAAACGGAGAGATATCCAATTTCTTACTTTTTGTGCCCTTTTTATGATCATGATAGGAAGTTGTAAGGAGGCTTTTCTCTGCAAGAAATTTATCTTTGCATGATAAGAAGTCGTAAGGAGCCTTCTCTCTACAAGAAATTTTTCGATCTTTAGAGAATTAAAAAAACAAGTTTAAGAATATGTAAAGAGACTATACAGAAAATCACCCATACAATATTTCTCCTTGAAGAGACTATCCATAAATTATATACTACTTCCATTTTCTAGCACGTATTCGTTCACATGTCTTTGGAAATAAGTTAGAGTTGATTCAGAGAACAAGTGACCTCATTGACTATGAAAATTTTAGACAAGTCTGAGTATCATATAAACTTTTTTTTTCTGTAATATTATAATGTTAGATTATTGAATTTCAATTAAATCTAATTAGTACTTTTAATTAATTTGAACTATTTATTTTTATACAAGTATTTGATTAATCTTTTTCTTTCTTTTTTCCAATCGAGTTAGTCACATAATCTTAAATCACAGTTACTTTTTTTCTTGCTCCCAGTTTTTGTTTTTTTTAAACAATAAAATTGTTTACAAAAAGTCAGTGGGGAGCCCGGAAACAAGGTGTCTTCCAACAACTTTTTGAACAGTAATCACAATTCTATGGGAAAGGAAACCACCTACTTTAGTGTTAACATCATGACTTGCAAGACAATTCCTTAATCTCTTAAGAAAGGCAATAGTATCATTACCGAGTGCACCGAAGGTTGAGAATGCCAAAACACCAAATCCGTAGTCATGTGCAGATATCCAAATATTTGTTATGCTTACGATTTATGGCATCTGAAATAGCATGTCTTGGATGAAAAGTACAATTACAATCCATATGATACAAACGGTACGTACCCCCAAAGGATAAAGTAATAATCTTATATATGTTTTAGTTGATCCCCACATCTGTGATGGGTGGTGAAAATTGGTATTTTGGAACGGAAGGATTACAACTATGGAAAAATTGTGGCATAAGGTTCAAATTTGGTAAGAAAAATAGTTTTGAATAATCAGAGAAGAAGGCATGTGAAATAATGGGATAGTCCTTTTTTAATAGTTCGATATAAAATGCATATCATTTGGACCTCTTGGTTTAACAAATAAATCTAAAGATTTAAGTTATTTCAGAAAGCTCGCAACAATATGTCAAATTCACGCTTCATTACTTTACATTTGGAATAAAATGTACTTTCGATATGTTAAATAATGAAACAATAACTAACATTTCAGAATCATTTCGATGTCTGCTATAACTCTATGTTTTCACCGGTTAGTGCATACTATCATCCTATAATTCAAGCTAATAATTATTTAAGAAAGCAACATAACAAACCAGTCTGACAATTTTAAGGTACCTTTCTATATTATTACTCTATGTTGTCATTATATTATTACTTACGTAAATTAGATATTCCCACAATATATTGAATATCCAAGGGTATCAAACCTTTTTATCAATCAAAAACTAATCTAATCGAGTATTTATTTAAACGTTCCAAAGGCATTTGGGCTCAACAAATGTAACTTATATAGTCTTGATTGATAACACCAAAGATAATCCTGATAAGCGACAAAGGATTATAAATAGTTGTGAACTTGATGGATCCTTACGTATTTTTGCACCTCATTTGGCACTCCGAGACTGATAATGGCGGGTTCATGTTTTCCCTTTTAAACCCTATTTACAAAGTCATCAGTTTTTCCTACTTAAGTTATAATTGTCTGATTTAAAGTTTTTTTATTGATCGTTGATTGTAAATGTTGAAGGTGCTTTTATAATGCATACCTAAGAACTGGTTTCAATGGTAATAACTAATGTTGTTCATGGTGCATGAGAAGTTTGTGGGGAGGCCAAAAATGTAAACATATGTATGGTATGTATTGTATCAAATTTCAAATTTGCATTTTACAAGAGTATATGTAGGGTCTGTACATTTTCTTAGTGTATTAGAAACTTTAAAAATTAGGGAAATTTTATTCCCATGTAAGTTCTTAAGAGTGGGTTTTGTGAATTTTTTCAAACTAATTATATCTATTTCCTTCTCTCATGTATAAATAACATGATGATCACCAGTTGAGTTCTATTTTCAAAATACTAAAGGAATATGCGCTTTTAGTTACATAAATGAAGCTTTCTTACTACAAGAAATTCACAATTTACCTTTCGGGAACCAAAAAAAAATCGAGAAAATGTGCAAAAACATGACAAAAAATCGGCCTTATAAGATTTCTCCTTTAAGAGACTATATATAAATCATTTACTAGTTTTATTTTGTGATACAAATTCGTTCACATATCTTTCCAAACTAAGCTAAAGCTGATATAGATGACAATCATTCTAATTTTTCTTTTTTTAATGGAACTAGACAAATGTTCTCATTGACTTCGATATTACTATTCATCAGTTAAATCAAGATTAGTATATTTAATTATTTTGAATTAAATTTGTTTCTTATTGATATTATAGTATCATACTTTCATTCCACTCTGTAGGAACATGCGGTACCATGCGGGATAAATATAGGATCTTAAGTATGTTTTTAGTGAACCCTAAATCTGTAATGAGTAGTGGAAATTGTTAGTCACGGGATAAATATGGGATCTTAAGTATGTAACCCGTGCTACGCACTGGGGCCAGTGAGATCACTTGATTGAGCATGGTGGGGCTTCGCCCCGCACCCGTGATCAAATGCATTATATTTTCTGGAACAATCTGTGATCAGTTTGATTTTTTAATACGAAATTCTAATATTTTTAAATATCTAATGATTTGATGATTGAATTTCGTATAATAAACCTAAATTCATGTATTAGTTTTATCGGTAGATACTAAAATAACTAAAAATAAATTGACTCTATAAACTTTGGATTTATAGTGATTAAACTTTATATTCTTTATATTTATTTGCAATAGAACATAACTTCAAAAGCATCGAAGAAATGAGACCAAACTGACAACAAATAAAAATGTGATCCCCAATTTCTTCCTCTTCCATACAAAAATGACATTTATCATCTTGCACATCCACCCCTTGTGTTTCAACATACTCAAAGTAGGTAAGGAATTATGAAAACTCGCCCATATCATAAAACTCACCTTCGACAGAATGCCTTTCTGCCATAAATACATGTCAAGATCACAATCAAGAGTTTCTGTGAATTAAACTTCGTAGCATTTCTTGAATGTAAAACCATCTAAGATGTTTATAGTATCATCTTCATCATTCAAGCTATGTATTGTTCCCAACTCAGTACATAATAAATCCCATTGGAGCTGTTCTTCAGAAGAAAAAACCCCTCCTTGTCTGACACTGCAGTCTAGCGTTCACCACCATATCCACAATTGACACTTGTTTGTTTCTGCACACCTTAAAGATCGCCGGATTTATCCTTTAGTGGGCCAATAGTTGTCCATTTGACTAACCAGAATCTGATTGACTTGCCATTATTCAACACAAAAGCAACTTGCTCACCGAGGAAATAAGAAGAATTCAGTATATGTTTCCAAACACTCCTACCCTGTGGCCTTGTATCGTCAGTAGGTATCATAAAATCCCCATCATTATTAAGCTTCCTTTGCACCACTTTTCTCCACAACGCAGACTTTTCATTAGAATACACAATAATTATTAGACTTTTCATCATTAGACTTTTTATTATTAGACTTTTCTCCACTTTTCCAAGCCTGGTTAGCCTCACCCAGCCTCACCAATTGTATTACACAATAATTTCATGATTTACATACATGATTAGCCAATTGTATTGCAGAATAATTAAGTTGGGCGATAGATGTTCCAAAATTGAAAAAGTAACTAACAAACATGCACCATGTCACTGTGGAAAGAGTAACTAACAAACACGCGCCATGTCACTGAGTTCATGAGTAATACAAAACATCCAGAATAGGCGTCATTTTTAAGATAGCAGAATCACCATCTTTAAACTCGCAAAATAACCTAATTTAGACCCGCAACATTTAAAGAATCTCTTGCAACAAAATAAATGTTTATAGGTTGGTGTATATATTTTATGTCCAAATGAACTATTTGAAAACTCTTTAGTATTATTGTAAATTTTATGTCCAGTTATCAATATTAACCTTAACTTTTCAAAAAAAAATAGTGATAAAACACCAAGGTGACCAAACATAGTAGACAAAAATTAAACAAAATTATATGTAATATTTTTATATAAACAAGATTTGTGCCCATGCAACGCACCGGGCATTCATTTTTTCTGTTAGCTTGGTGTGCGCGAGACTCCGCCCCTCTCCGTGGCGAAGTATTTTTAATATGGTGTGCGCGGGGCTTCGCCCCACCCCGTGGCGATGCATTTTTGATTTGGTGTGCCCTTTGGCACCAGTCATTCTTTAAGAACATAAAAAATCAGTTATATTTAATGAATCACTAATGAGCAATGTAATGTACAAAAGACCAAAATGGTGATGCAACAAAAATTACAGCATAAAAGAATCAAATTACGTATAAGCATACGCACCAGTGCCAGCATTACAACCAAATATTCACCCCCTCTGCCCACCAGCTCCAACATCAAACCACCATTCACCCCATAACCTGTACCACTTCCAGCACCTCCCGTAATGAGCAAAGTAAATCCCATAGTACAACTCTTCCACCATCTTCTCAGCCTATGTCTCCATTGGGTTGGTCTAAGGAAGACATTTCCATTTCCTGTGAGCTTGCCAACCATAGTCAAACCATAGCCTTAGGGTTTCTGCCAACAAAACGTAGAATGACAACCATAAGTGATTATAGGCACAAAATCTTTTTAGGCAGAAATAAGTAGATTGTAATGAACCATGACTTCAATGAGAATAACCCCAATCCTTTGGAATGAATTTCTTCCAGAGATAGAAGAATATACGGAAAATGGGTCATCACTTTTTTTTTCTTCTTTTCTTTTGTGAAACGGTTTCCTTTTTTTTTTTTTTTGGGTTTGGATTTCACATTTATTTTTATTTTTTTGAACAGTTTCCTTTTTTTTTTTTTGTGTGTTAAGGATTTCCTTTTTTAAAGGAATTCCTTTTCAAGAGTTAAACTTTTTTTTTAACGGTTTGGACATGAATTTTGTCCACCCTTACTAAAGTACAGTTAAGTATAGGTGTAAACACGGTGTAACTAAATAATTCAAGTTTAAATTCTAACATAAGTATTGTCTACCTACTTTTTTTAACACCGTTACTAACGAACAATTAAGTATTTGATGTATCCAAATTGTAACCAAATATTAATTATTACAACCAATAGAATTATGTCAAGTGTCCTCACCATAGCTTCTGCATTAGAAAAGGCCTTTCTAGACCAATAGGAAGCGAGGGTTTCATCACCGTTTAATATGAGAGTTTTATTTATCTAGGCCTTTATGGGGGAAGATAACAACATGCTTAGAGACTAACAAACAAAATTGTTCCATAAAAAGGAAACCTAAACACGTGATTTTTTTTTAAAAAAAAGCATAAAGTTAAATTAAATTGTAAGATCTCGTACATATCGACCACATGGTTCTTTAAAAGATATGAATAACAAATTGGATCTTCCCTGAATTAATTGCTATATGATCCAATCATATAACTCTTCCTCTTGGTTAGGTTCTATAATAGTCGACGCAGCTCTTGCTCTCCATTCGTCTTTTTCCTTACTATTTATTTATCTCGTTCTCAGTATCATCGTTGTACAACTAAGTAAATCCGAAATATTTAGGATTTGATGGTAACAAAATGTACCGATTTTATGGTGATTTTGTTCATTTAGGTTGTTGACCTTCCCGATCAATGACCGTATTATCCAACAACAATGGACATGTGGGACCGGCTAGGTTGAAACACTAATTAGCGTCCTTTAGTAGAATCGATGTAGAATTCTCATACAGACTCAGATTTTGATGTTCCGCCCCTCCATTCTATACGGAAAAGAATTTCCTATCTCCCATCGCGGGAATATTTAGGTTTTAAGCTCGTTCGGGAGGTGAAAACATCCCGAGATTAAAATTCAGGAAGAATTCAAGGGGTCGGTCCCACAATATTTTTTCCTAATTTTATCATGTTTGATAAAATCATGTGGTTTAGATAAAAATACATGAAATTAGGTAATTTTCATGATTTTAGAGAAAATTCATAAGAAATCAAGGAATTTTCATAAATTGAGAGAAATAATAAAATAATGAGGACGTGAGGTGTGGGACCGGCCGACCGGCGGTCCCATGTCACCTTTCCCTAATTTTATTATTTTTTTGATAAAACCATGTGGTTTAGATAAAAATACATGAAATTAGGTAATTTTCATGATTTTAGAGAAAATTCATAGGAAATCAGGGAATTTTCATAATTTAAGAGAAATAATAAAATAATGAAGACATGAGGTGTGGGACCGGACACGGCCCGGGCATGACCGGCCGGCCGGCGGTCCCATGTCACCTTTCCCTAATTTTATTATTTTTTGATAAAACCATGTGGTTTAGATAATTTCTTTGAAATAAATAAAATTGCTCGAACGAGAGGATTTTCATGAGATCAGGAAAATAGCAAAAATATGATAAAATATAAAATTGGGCACGGGACTGGTCACGCATGACTGGCCGAATGGTGAACCCAGTCCCCTAGCGCTTTTGCTAATATTTTATTATTATTATTTTCCTTTCTATTTTGCATAGGTTCCTCGTTCGTTCATGCTGGTCTGTGTATTATTTGTTAATTACACTTGCACCATTTTTGTCAGGGCTTATTCGATACTCAGATGCCTATTTCGTCGGATATTTATCACTAACCCGTGGAATTCTGCTGGGAAGAACCACGAATTTAAGTGACGAAATATAACAGAGAATTGTAGCATATTGCTGGATATTCAGACGATGGTTCGTAGAATATTGCTGGATATTGGATATTCGGAGAATAAGATAGGTTCGTAGAATATTTCTGGATATTCAGACGATGGTGCGTAGAATATTGCTGGATATTCAAACGATCTCAGATAATTAATTGATGGCTCTAGAAGGGCTTCCTGTCTAAGAGTATTAATCATCTGAGGGTTTAAGCAATATGAACTTGCTGGAGTGTCATATTCCTTTTGCATAGTCGGGGAAAACCGGTCGCATCCCGAAGACGTTGTCGCCCAATCTTTCGATTCTATACAATATGAGATGTGCCATGGTCTCAGCTGGGAGACTGCACATCTGCATCTTCTCTGAGATACTTTCTCCATCAAAGGGTCATGATATGTGTCGTGGTCTCAGCTGGGAGAATGCACATCTACATCTTCTCTGAGATACTTTCTCCATCAGAGGGTTATGAGATGTGCCATGGTCTCAGCTGGGAGACTGCACATCTGCATCTTCTCTGAGAGACTTTCTCCATCAGAGGTGGCATGAGCTTTCATGCATAGAGATATGAGTCTCGATACTCATTCGATTGCCGAATCCGGAGTAATTACTGAAATTGCTCAGTATTCATGAGATGTGTCGTGGTCTCAGCTGGGAGACTATACATCTTCACCTACTCTGAGAGACAACCTTCTCAGTCAGAGATTTCTGGCATGGGCTTTCATGCCTTAATCGAGAGACGTGAGCCTCAATATTCATCTGATTGCCGAATCTGGAGTATCGTTTTACAACTCTACCCTTTGTCGAAAATCCACCATCTACATTAAGTCCCCTGCTTAGTGAGGAACAGTCGTGTTCCTGAGTCAGCATTGAATGGTGATTTTCCAGGTGTAAATAGAAATAAGTAATTGAACTTAGTTATAAGATGTGATGTTACCGGATTTCGACTGAATGAGCAAACCACGGATTGAGCGAAACCCAGTGGAATAATAGGGCACCACCCAGTGAACATAAATATGTGTAGGACCGCTGATTCGATGGTGAAACCATGGTTGGTTTAGGATTCACGGGCCGGGCCCAAAAAGGAAATCCTTAAGGAATTAGGTTTTGGAAATAAAATTAGGTATAAAAGGGAATTAATCCTTTTGTTTTTTTTTTTATTTCCTCACGCACGTCTAACCACCATCACCTTCCTTTCTTCCTCCTTTCACGTAGCAGTAGCAGAAAAGAGCAGGAGAAATTCACCGGAATTCCACCGTCGGCGCCGTCCTTTCAACCGTCCGACCATATTCCGGCCGACCACGCCCAGGTAATTTTTTTTATGATTTCATGAGTTGCTCATGCTTTCATCATGTTGAAATATTATACATGTGTGTATGTTAATGTGAGTTTTGTAGAAAAACCCTTGTTTTATTAAACGTATGTTCGTTCAATCATTAGTTTTGAAACTAATAATAAATCCCTGATTTATGAGAGATTTTCTTTGAAAATAGACTTGTGTCTAGTGGTAAAATTTTGTTTATGAGCT
The DNA here is from genome assembly GCA_023529315.1 of Papaver bracteatum. Taxonomy (NCBI): domain Eukaryota; kingdom Viridiplantae; phylum Streptophyta; class Magnoliopsida; order Ranunculales; family Papaveraceae; genus Papaver; species Papaver bracteatum. Next base: position 16,656 of record JAJJWX010003150.1, read on the forward strand.
TTCATGGGAAACAAAACTTCATGTTAAGAGTTGTGAGCTTTCACAAAACCAAAGTAAACCTCGTTTTTAAAAAATAGAGTTTATTTGAGGAAAAATAATTTTTTTTTATACATAAACTTATGTCCAGTGATAAAACTTTATGTATGAGCTTTCATGAGAATTAGTATTTTATCACAAGATGTGTGAGCTTTCACAAAACTAGCATACACCTTCGTTTTTAAAAGAAAATGATAATACGAAGGAAATAGATTTTTTATAAATATGTAGCCGTGACATATTATGTGTATGTAACTTGTGTTCAGTGATAAAACCTTATGTATGAGATTTCATGAGAATTAATATTTTATCACAAGAAGTGTGAGCTTTCACAAAACTAGCATAAACCTTCATTTTTAAAAGAAAATGATAATACGAAGGGAAATAGATTTTTTTTTTAAAACATATATGCAACCGTGACATATAATGTGGGATATGATGACATATGTTATTCACATGGATTTGTTCTATTAAATAAATTCTTGAAAATTCACGTGAATAAGTCGCATGAATTATTGCTTTGCAAAATCAAGACGTGGGTTTTGAACAACCTTTGAAACTAGACAATTTATTTATGATGAAATAATGTCTTGTTGTAAACTTCAAAGTTCAGTTGTGTGAATGTTCACATTATTGGAAATTATGTCTATGATTTTATGAGAAAATCATTTTTTATGAACTAATGAAGTCTCGTCACATCGAGGTTTCAAGAAACGAACTAATTTCGTGTGGTAATTCTTACGGCGTAATCACTGTTTTTTAGTGAAATTGAAAGAGTTAAGAGTTAAGAATTACCATTTTGACGATGAATTCATCATGTTGATAATTACGTGTTCCTGGTTTTCAGAAAAATGTCCAAAGCAATAGTTTTCCACGAAGCCTCCAAAGCTTCAGAAGCTAAATCGAGAGCCAAGGCAACTTATAATGA
>JAJJWX010003152.1:0-11061 GCA_023529315.1 Papaver bracteatum
GCTGTAAGCCTCAAAAGTTTTGCAATTTCATTTTTCTTTTGTTTTTTCTCTCCTTGGTTTAGTTTCTAAGTTTTGTACCAACTTTTCTCTGCTCTATCTGAGAAGATCTCCATTAAAATAAAGCCACTTCAATGAACCTAACACATTACCTACCAACCCATTGAGTAATTGAGCAATGAAAGCATACAATTGGAACCCAACCATAGCCTTGTGCAGAACTCTACCATACCAGGTCTGAAACTACCAAGGGGAATGAATGTCAAAAAATAACTTCAACTTGACTAGTCATAACCTAATTTCTTTCCCAATATTATCAATAAACCATGTCAAGAATAAAGAATAATGACCACTAACGTTAATAAAGGCACTAATTAATAAGACAAAATATACCTTCGAGAGTAAGGTTGAATAACCAAAAAATTAAACGATAGGTACAAGTAAAAAACGGAGACGCATCTTAAGATTCCATGTCTTGAATTCCATACTAGGTGGAGGACATGGTTATTTGATAACACACTTTACCCCTTAGTTTGTTTAGATCTGAAAAAGAAAAGAGATTATGAAGGGACGCCAACTTTTGCTTGGCAAAGTTATTTAATCAGTAATTATATTAGTGCATTTTGGCCATCAACAAAAACAGATATTGGTTAGTGCATTGTATCCATCAATAAAAATAGATGGACAAAGAGACTTCAGAGATCTTACTTCAAAATACCTTCTCCAAAAATTTCAGCATTGCTGAGGCTCAATATGGTGTTGACACTTTATCATGAAGATAGAATAGAAGATCCTCCTTTATCTAATAATTAAGGTATAGATTGACCTATGCCAAATGCAGAACTGGGAAACCCATACAGGGTCTGAAATTAGTTGCCAAGGGAAATGAAAACCATAATTAGTTCATAAAACCCAATGCCTGATCAAAGACAAAAGATTGATAAAAGTGCTATTAACAGAAACCCAAGAAGTGATCTTAGTCATCAGATGCGTTAAGAAACCTCCTTAGAGTAAGGTTGGATGGACGAAAACCAAAAGTAGATATACAAGGTTTGTATCCAATTCCTAGTTTTAGAGTGTAAAATGTCTTCAGCTTCCCATTAGATTGGCATTTAACAGGTTTTGGGCGTATCAAAACCATTATTGAGCATTTTATCATCATTTGGCTATCAACAAATTCCGCAGCATTGAGCATTTTATCATAGGCCATTGTAACAACATCGGGAAAATATTGCAAGCTCATATCCATATAATACAGCAAATAGGAATTTGTATTCGCATCAAAAATTAGTAAATGAACGACAAAGCAGGACGGATTTGATTTCCTCCCCAATTATCTGGCACCCCCATTAACAATTTCGAATTCTGATGTATGTATGACATAATTTCATCTAATGCACTCGTGCACCTACCTACTCGGTGACGCATTTGTGGCTTATCTGGAACGTCTTATTTTGAAGAAAAAAAATGTCACGTCTAAATTTCATTGTTTAGACTCATGCCACATCTAGGCGTTGTGTAGTATCTGCCACTAGCATTCTTAAACAAAATTTTGTCTCTTATAATTAATGGAGCACTGCTCAATGTAGCGTTTTCTTGTTAATATACTAAAAAAAGAAAACACTTTTCTTCCACTACACGTGGGTTTTCTATCATCTACTAATTTAATTACTTTCCTTGATCAAACAATTTCAATTCCACATTAGTCCAAAAACTGGATTTCTTAAGTCAGGTTTAGGGACGTATCGAAGGCGTCATTTTGTGTACTGAAACAAGGGGGCCGGTTTGAGAGTAAGAAAAACAAAAAACAAACAACGATCTAATTGTTGTTCATCATTCTGTGCATGCTCCACTTTCCTGCTATGTGCATTAAAGACATGGGTGGGAATTGTGCTGTATACATAAATTTAGGTGCGAAATAATTTTGTTTTGGAGTTGTATGTTGCCATATCATATCGCGTTCCCAAACCACTATCAGTGTTGGAATATAGTAGAAGTGCAGCTGTTGTGACCGTACACGGAGGAAGAAATCAAGTGACGGTGTTTAATCTTGCATATGAAGTGAAGACCAAATAACAGTCAGAAGACCAAGTAGAAATAAGCTAGTTAGTAGCTAAATTGTTCCAGCTAAGCTTAAGATACCTAGTCAAGATAAGATAAGATAAGATAGTTAAGTTGTTATCTTCTAGGGTTTAATGATCCTCTCATCTCTATAAATAGGATCATTATGGATGACCATTAGAAGAAACCAACGATGTTGGTAGAGAACAACAAAGTAGTTTTAGAAAACAACACAATGAGGTTGTTCTTTAATTAAAAGATTACACCTCTTATGAACACAAAAATGCAGTGAATAAAAGGCGTCAAATGCGATACCAACGATGTTGATAAAGACAGTCATTAAGACTTCGATTAAATAGAGACACCGAATAGATTCTCTGAAATTTAATAAACTTGCTAAAAAAAAAACTGAGTCATGAGAGAACACCATGTTACAGGCTTGCATCGTCTCAATCCTTAGAAATATTCAATAAGAAGAAACACCACCAACTTGTACATGGATTTCTTATTTGGTTCACATTGAACTTAGATTGCATACACAATTTGAAATCATAATAAAAATGGATTTGGTATTATTTTAACCCCGTGATAATAGAAAAATACTCCTGCAGAGAACAACAGAAACAAACAAAGATGATTAGAACGTTGTTATAGGGCCGGAGTTGTGAATTTTAGATGAATCCAGACAATCGACAAAGAAAGTTCTTGTCAATGAAACAAAACAAAATTGTATGGAAGAAAACATAAAAGAGTCAGCAAAGAATAAAACTCTGTTGTTCAATAGAAAGAACACTATTACTGGCATATAAAACTAAGATGATTAGTTTGATACAAAGGTGTAACAGATTTAACTCCAGTCAGTTTGTCAACTGACAGTGAGGAACCATTGTGAGCGAAATCAGTACGTAAGTGATTTCCAAAAAAAAAACTATGAAGATATTTCCTCAAAATTGATAACCAGCAAAACCATTGGTAATACCAAAAAAATTGCTTTACTGGCTAATAAGTAATAACGGAAGTATCAAATCCAAAAGAGAGTATATTTTGGCATATAAAACAAATGATGACTCTGTTCATTTGTTCAAAATATTGTGGTAAGATTGGAACCACACCAAAAACTAAGCGGAAGCATTTTGATTAAAGAAAACAAAAATGGATGATGCTAATGAAATAGAACAGAACAATGATTATCTATAACATATGAAGAGAAGACCAAATAACAGTCAGAAGACCAAGTCGTAATAAGCTAGTTAGTAGCTAGATTGTTCCAGCTATCAGCAAAGCATATACCAAGTATGAAGCATTTTATCATCGGTCATTGTAACACTACGCCAAGAAAAATTTGCATACTTAAATCCATAAAATACACAAGATAGGAGGAATTTCTATCCATTGACCAAAAAAAAAAAGGAGGAATTTCTATTCGCCATCAACAAGGGCTTTGTACCTGCTCGGCATCTCGATATCAAATCAAAACAACAATATCTTCATTAACATTATATTCAATCATCACCATTTCATACATAATTACTTGGCTAATAGATCCTAAAGAAAATACTATCTACAAAACAGAGAATTTAGAACAGATTCTAACGAAGTGTGAACTATCAAGTAGAGGCAATATGAATTAAACCCTCCATAACAATATACCCCTCTTTCAAAGAGTTCTAACGGGGAGCAGTTAAACGGCGAACGACAAAAAGGATGAATACGAAACGAAACATGACTCCAAACATAATACCAAGACCGAAGCTCTTTGAGTCTGTTGAACAAGAAACATGACCTAATATCAACTGTAGACTATCAGCCATTGCTCTATAGAAGAACACGTAACTCATACGGAGAATAGCTTCAGACATCAACAGCCAAGCACGGACAACAATCTCATGTAAACTAGTGAAAGAGAGTGTTGCTTTTAAGCCCTGAGCTAATAATGCTGCCAAGTATGGTGCACCGATGGAGAAAACATAAGAATGTACCAAGTTAGTGACGGCCTCTGAACCTGGAATACAAGATGGATCTGCAATTATGCCATAAGGATTTGGCCGGAGAAGATGAAAACCTAATGATATTATCAAAAGTATATTTCCAAGAGACCCAAACAACAAGCCGAATCGGATAATGCCATTGATATCTTTGCTATATACTTGAAGATGATCATTGTTGTTCATTATTTTTTTCTTGTTGAGACAGTGTTAGAGCTGTAGAACGATTTGCAAATTGAGTGAAGTAGAGTACTAAAGGTACTAGTATAAATGCCAAGTATAAAAAAACAGATGGTGAAGCACAAATTTTTTGTCATTTCAGTTTCATTTCACAAATATTAACTCGAATTTGAGTTTGCATTTCAACTTTCATTTGAATATGCTAATTACCTTCTTAGAATAGGTTTTCTCTGTGTTTCTAAATGATACTTGAAATGGCATTAGTTCACATGCATGGGGCCGGTCTAACACGCATGCTACTTAAATCAAAATCATTAATAATAAGACACAAGGCACCTTAGACTTTAGAGCAAGTTGGATAAACAAAAATCAAAAGATAGATACAAATAAAAAACTGAGACGAATCTTATCATGTGCTGCAGTTATCACACTATAGGATTCCCAGTTGGAGCACTTGTTTCCACCTTCTTGGCACCATTTGACTCAACTGTAATAATATAATACACTTGGCCTTGAACAATTGTATTAAGAAACTCAGGTAACTATTAAGAAAATAAAACAAGGAAAAAACGTGTCAACATGGAGCATTTTATAATAGGCCATTGTAACATCACCGGGAAAATATTGCAAACTTATACCGCATAAAATACATCAAGGAATTTGTGTTGGCATCAAATTTTGGTCATGAACAAGCTGGATGGATTTGCGGTGAAACAAAGATATCTTATTCCCATTCTATTACAACAAGAACTACATCAACCATCACCATTCATACAAAATTACCTAGCTAGTAGTTCCTAAAAGAAAAAACAGAGAATTTATATCAGATTCTAAATAAAATGTTAACCATAATGTAGAAGCAAATATAAAATCAAGCCCGTATTCGAATAGTTCTAACGTCGGAGAGCAGAAGAAAGGCAAATGATTAAGAGGATGCACACCAAAGCAAACACGACCCCTAGAATAATAGCAAGATCAAAGCTCTTTGAGTCTGTTGCACAGGAAACGGAACCTAATATCAACTGCAGGCTATAAACCAATGTTACATAGAAGTAGACATCACCGAATAAGAGAATAGCTGCAAAAACAAACACCATAAGATGGACAAAATTCCCAGGTAGACTTTTGGAAGGGAGGACTCCTTTTAAGGCTTGAGCTAATAATGCTGCAGTGTATGGTGCAAAGATTGAGAAACCATAAGAATCTAACAAGATAGTTATGGCATCTGGACCTGGAATACAAGATGGATCTGTAATTAAACCATAAGGGTTTGGCCGGAGAAGATGAAAACCATATGATAGAATACAATGGAACATGCTAAGAGACCCTAACAACAAGCCGACTTTGATAATGCCATTGATAACTATGTTGTGATCTTCAAGATGATCATCATTGTTGTTGTTAACGTTGTTCATCATCTTTAAGAAAGTGTTACAAGATCAGCTAGAGTGAGTGAGAGAGAGAGAGAGAGAGAGAGAGAGAGAGAGAGAGAGATGCTAACTGAGAGAAGGAGATAAGGGTACTGAAATTACTAGTAATGGCCCATGTATACATAAAGATGAATTGATGATGATGGTGATGCATAACAAATTTCATTTCGGTTTCATTTCGCAATTGAATCTTAATTATCTTTCATCAACAATGTTAAGTATTTCATGGTATTGATTCACTCGAATTTGAATTTGCATTCCAACTTAATTTCATTTCAGTTTGATAATTACCTTCTTACAATAGGTCTACTTTCAGCTCCTAAATGTTGCTATTAATGGTGTTAGTTCACATGGCATGGGTTCTATCATGCTACTTTGTTTTTGTTGGAAGTGAAATTGATAGTGTTCAATTATGTATCACCCCCCACTTCGTAGGAATTTTTATGGCACTTCTATTTTATATGTACACTGCACAAGATGCAAAACTGAACACCATTAAGAGATTTTTTTTTTTATTTATTTGTATCTTAACCCTTGGTAAATAAATGAGGCCATCACAATGAACCTAGTTTTTACATACTTTTAAATTGGGTAATTGACCAAACAGATATATATTATAGATGCTTGTTGTTTAATATGGGGAATATGTCATACAAATTTGAATTCAACTTTCTCATCAATGTGAATGTTGAGGATTACATGTTGATGATATTGATTACCTTTAGCTAGGTATACTTTCAGTTCCTGATGTTACTAGAAATGGTATGGTACTTCACATGGGCACTTTTATCTTGCAACTTTGCAGTTGAGAGTGAGATTCATAGGGTTCAATTATGCGCATCACCATCCACTTCCTAGAAATTTCTAGGGCACTCATTCCTTTCTATATTTGTATACGATGCAGAGGAAGCAAAACCGAACACGTTATAATAAATTAATTGTAACTTGTAAGCCTTAGTAAATAAAGCCATATTCACACTCAACCTAACTTTTACATGCTGAATCCATTTTACACTCTTCTAAGAGCAACTGCAGTCAAACGACTATAACCAAAGAGTAAAGACCAAAAAAATTTGAAAATTTTAGGTTTACTCCGTGTGCGACACTACGGGTGGGAAGACCAAATTTGATCAGGCGCAAACTTATGATTGCGCCCCAACTTTTTTTTTTTTTTTTTTTTTTTTGCGGAACTTATGAGTTCCGCCCCATTTCCATTTTTTTTTAGGCGAATCGTGAATCGCGCCCCAATTTTTTTTTTTTTGGATCGGGCGTAACTTGAACTTGCGCCCCATCGCAACTGGAATCTACGCCCGACTAAAGACTAGACTAAAGACCAAATTTGGTCTAGTATTTGGTCTTTGGTCTTTGGTTTGATCTTTAGTCGCTCGATAGTGTCTGCTCTTTCGATAGTATTTGGTCTTTAGTCCCATGACTGTGGTTGCTCTAAGTTCTAAGGAGTATCAGTTTTGACATGTTTATTTGACTAGGTGAGTAGTTATCGGATGGCTCCATTATCACATCCTGTTTAAAATTTACATAATTCACAAAATTACCCACCTTAAAATTGAGCAACTGACCAATAAAATTAATTTTTGGGGTAAAATGTGTATTTACAGAAAATCAAAGAAAAATGGACTACATAGTCCAAAATCATCTAGCCCAAAATGATTATCAAAATAGATAACAAATTGTTATTATTGGAACATGCTTGTCTAATAAAATACATGGTTTATTTTGGTTTTTTTATTTGTTATCTATTTTATTTTTTCTCTCAGAGAAAAATGAAAATGTTAGGGGAATATACTTGTCTTAGAACATAAGTGAAAATAAATAAATAAGGAATATGGAGGTTGAAAACATGATTTTCACTCTAAATAAGGGCGAAGAAAGAAATTTTACCTGTTTTGTCGAGTATGTAACAGTCGATTTTTTTTATCATGTCAACAAGTGAAATATTAAATTTTCTATCACAGGTAAAAGATGAAATTTTCACATAAAATAAGCATTTTTCATAATCATCTAGGCATTGGCAAGCATCTAATTTTCATGTACCACTAGCACTTCATGTTAATGTTAATACGCATAAAAAAATCAATTGGGAATTTCTTATGTAATTTTTCTGAAAGAGACAGAGAGACCTTGAAAAATAACCTTAAGGATCTGGAGATTCTGGACTTGAAAGATTGGAAACATGGATTTCAAGGAAACCCAAGGCTTTCTCGGCATGTTTACTTGGATGGTTCATCGGATTCTGTCTTCTGTTTTCTGTTTGATATGTAGAAGAACAACCCTAATAACTTAAAAAGAATAGAAGAAATCCTAGTTGCACTTGCTAATTTATTGAAAGTCTATACTCATTTGTGGGAGCAGCAGAGTTCACGACTAACACACAAATGACCCAATGCCTAATGCAGAATTGGCAAACCCATCCAATGTCTGAAACGACTACCAAGAGAAATGAAGATCATAATTAGTTTCAAATTGATTAATGATAAAACCACATTTTTTTCAGATTGGAGAATTGATCAAGGCCAAAATATCGATCGAAGTGCTATTAACAGAAATCCAAGAAATCATTTTAGTCCACTACTGTCAATAAATCTTGTCAAGAGTCATGACCACAAACCTTAACAGAAACACTAATGATGAACACAAAAGATATGTTAGAGTAAGGTTGGATAACCAAATTCCACAACATGAAACAATTTATCATAACTCATTGTAATAATACACAAAGAAAAATTTGCAAACATAAATCCATAAAATAAGAGGGTATTGCAGTGAACCAACAATAGTATCTTCATTCCATTTGTAATAAAACAAGAACCACATCAACCGTCACAATTTCTTTCTTAAATTACTTAGCTAACAGTTCTTAGAAGAACAAACTATCTAGAAACCAGAAAATTTATAGCAGATTATAAATAAAGCGTAAACTATAAAAGTAGGAGAAGCAATATTAATTAAAGCCTCCGTAGCCATCCATTCTTTCAAAGAGTTCTAACCGTGAGGAGCAGAAAACCGGCTAATGATGAAGATGACGAATACCAAATAAAACATGGCGCCTCCAAACATAACAGCTGAGTTTGTTGCACAAGAGACAACACATAATATGAAATGCAGGTACTCAACATAAAGGATAAAAAAAGCCGCTGCAGAAAACAACACCCAAATCTCACGTAGACTTTTATAAGAAAGGGTTAATCCTCTTGCTTTTAAGCCTGTTAATCCTCTTGCTTTCAAGCCTTTAGCTAACGTTGCTTCTATGTATGGAGCAAAGATTAAGAAAAGACAAGTTTGTATCAAGTTAATGACATCTGAACATGGAGGGAGACAGGAAGATGAATGTGCAATTCTTCCGTAAAAGTTTAGCCGGAGAAGACCAGAAACTGATGATATCATGAAACGAAAGTTGGAAGGACACCCTAACATAAAGCCGAGTGTAATAAGGAAATTCTCCATTTCTGTGTTGTAACCTTTAAGACGATAACCATTAACGTTTTTCACCATCTTTACTTGTTGAGAAAAGTGTTAAAGAGATATATAGAAAGGATCTGCTAGTTGAGAGAAAGAATGGGTATTGAAAATACTAGTGACAACCAAAGTATAAATAGAGTTGGTGGTGATGCATAAGAAATTTCATTTGAATTTGCATTTGCATTTCAAATTTCATTTCACAATTTACTTTCGTGTTGAGAGTTGAGACACAACTTCCATGAAGTTTCTCTATGGCACTTTCGCAGAAACAACAAAACTGAACTAACTCTATAAAGAGAAACAAAAATTGATTTTTGGGCAGACGAATTAGCTAAACCGCATAAACAGCTCTTGATGGGGCAGCAAGATGTCACATCTTTTTATTTATTTACTTTTTGAATTTTAAACCAGCCTGACAAGGGAGTAGCCTCAAAGTTTCTCCCTTTTAAATTTCTATCTCATCAATTATCAACAATTCTTTCTCTTCTTGGTTAAGCTCCAAGTTTTGTATCTTTTTCTATGCTCTCTCTCAGAACTCAAAAGATCTCCACTAAAATAAAGTCACCACCACATTGAACCTGCCTAGCTAACAACATTACCTACCAACATTTACACCCCCATTGATTAATTGAGCAATGAAAATAATAATCTATTAGAACGATTGGACCCAATTGCCCATTGCTGAATTTGAGGGTCTTAAAGTACCAAAGGAAATGAATTAAGATCAAAATTCACAGTCATAACCTGGAAACATAATGCAGGGAACAAACGTGTCAACATGGAGCATTTTATCATAGGCCAATGCAACACCATTGGGAATTATTGGAATCTCATGTAGATGAAAAAGAAAAGGGTTTTGCTAGACTCATCACAATCTCTCCGGCAAAATCTCCCGGAAGAATCCTAGGCGATCTATCAATGACTTTAGCATTGAGATACTAAAATATTTTCATGGGCCCTACCATCTGTATTTTTTTTAAATTTTTTTTTTGAAACATGAAATTTAATTAGAGTTAGGTGGAAATAACATGGTGTTTTGTGATCCCAGATTATTGTAGATAGATTTCCAGTTATGCTGTCGTCTGCCGCTTGATTTTTTTTCCTGTAAATATATTTTCTGGTGCAACATGAAATTTAGATCAATCTAAATTTGATTTTTGTTATCATATTGCCAATTTGATACTAAAAAAATACGGAGTTTTCGGGGAAAAAATACACCAAATATGAATCTTTTTTACATTCCCAATACAAAGTTTGACCTTTTACCTCAAAAAAAAAAAAAAAAAAGATGTGGTAGAAAGCAACACCCCACAATTACATTCTCATGTAATTTCGTTTGCTTTTAATAAATCTTATTGACGGAATAAAAGAAAAAACAATCTCATGCTGACTTGTGAAATAAAAGAGGGTTGCTTTTAAGCCAGCTAATAACATTTCGTGCGATTCGGGAGGCACTTGAGTCAGCCGACGGCGCCTGGTTTAATTTTTTCTAATTTAATTTACTCGTCTCATTATACTTTACTCAAAAAAATTCAAATAGTAAAAGGAGTAAAAAACTTTTGAATGGAATCAAACATGAGGAGGGTTTCCCTAACATTTTTATTATCACACAATCTCACATGTTGGGCGTCATTTTTGCGAATAATAACCAAACCGTAATGGATTTGAAATAAATATTTTGAGAATATGTTCCTCTTACCAAGTTCTACATGCCTACCGAAAATGAACTTATTCCGAGACGTATAACACCGCCATCTACTACTTTGAAAATTAGCCGTTGGAAATCAATGGATTTCTGGCCGTCGAAATTAAGACTGGTAGATAGTGAGGTTTTATATTTCGGAATATGCTCATTTTTTGTAGGCATGTAGAACTTGGTAAAAGGAACATTTCCTAAAAATTATAAGCACCTAATCCATTACGGTTTGATT
>JAJJWX010003153.1:0-94588 GCA_023529315.1 Papaver bracteatum
GTGTAAGGAGCAAAAAGGTCAATCCACAGACAAGTGATGCCTGGAACCAGCGAAGGGTATGCAGCAAAAGAGGCGAAAAGTGAATTGTCAGTTCCCCGCAATTGACAGTGGAGCAAGAAAGAAAACAAGCAGTCAGTCCCGTGAGACTGACAGGCCAAATGGTTGGGTAGCCTATTCAATTGCTGGGTGCATATAGTATTTTTGGTTGCTACCTAGCCCTAAATGTCAGGTCTTTCAATCATTTATCTTCTCAAATTCAGAGAAGTGTGAAAGAGAGTTGCGGCTGCTGTGATTAAGAGAGGCAGATTGAATCTGAATTTGAGAGAAGGTGGGAAATGGAAGCACAACTATCTCAAGTTGAGTGATGATGAACACAGTGGGAGATTCGAAATCATCATAGGGGTTTTGCTTGAATTTGAGCCTTTGAGTTTTCATCAGAGTTTGAGAGCAAGAAGCCAGGGAAGAAAGGTTTAATTGAGAGGAAATTGAGATGGTGGGTTATTGCCACTATTCCAGTCGATTGAGAGATGGGTATTTGTTACACTCGTGGGTTCGAAAGAGAAATTGAGATCTGAGTTTCAGTCGATTAATTGATGAGTTTTATAGCTGCTGATTGATTCAAGGGTTAGGTTGAACTCAAGGAAGAACAAGAGGTTGATTGAGGCATTTGCTGGTTAGAATGGGATCTGAGCTTTTGATCTTGAATTGGAACTGAGGTAGCAGTTTGTGCTTTGAGATGGCTTGAGGGGTGTTGCTTTGTGCTTGAGTTGATTTGCCAGAGTAGATGGGAATTGGTGATATTTGTGGCTCAAGTGGATTCTGCAAATTCAAAGCTGGAGTTACAGATTAAGAGCATGAAGTTGGGAGATGAACTGTTGGTGATAAACTGTCATGGAGCTGGAGTGTTGCTGAGCTGCAGTGTGTTGTCTAGATACTGTGATTGGGCTGTGATGAAATGGGTTCAATCATGAGTGTGTAACAATGCGGGTGCAGCCACAACTTCAGAGGTCATGGTGGTCTCCAGAATCGAGATATTGCAAATTACAGGGTTGGTGGTTTGTGTTACTGCAGCTACTGGCATTGGAGGGTAATGGAACTACAAGGTTGGTGCTTCCAGTTTGAGCAGGTTGCAGTTGCAGTTGGGGGATCTAATAAACTGGAGCTGTCTTGGAATAAGAGGACTTGGTCTGGTAGCTGTGTTGGTTGCTGCCAATTGCATTTGAAGGTTCAAGTGTCCCGATCTTCGACGCAAGCAATGGAGATGCAGTGGAGATCTGTTGCTGTTTAATGGTGGAAACTCAGGTGAGAAATCACCATGGTAGGAGTGAACTGAGATGGTGAACTGTGCACCCATTTGCTGAAGTTTGAAGCTCAAGAGATGAATTAATAGATTGTGGATTTAATCAAGACAGATTTGGTGGCTATGTTGGACATGAGAGGGTTCTGTTAGCTGTGTTTCTATTGTAGTTGGATACTCAGCTGGACTGTGAGAAATTGCAGAATGAGATGGTTTTCATGAGCTGTTAGAGTGGAGTTCTGCAGCTGCAATACGGTGGCGAATGAAGCTATAGGACTTTGCAGGTTTTGTAGAAGGGTATCAGGGGGCATTGGTGGTTTGGAATTGCAGAAACTGATGCTTGTGTGAATTACAAGGAGATGGCTTGAACGTAGTGGTTTGTCACGAGAGGTATATGTTGGTGGCAGTTGGTACTGGTAATGAAATTAGAGATGAAATGGAGTTGTGCCATTGGTGTAGTGCATAGTATTGGACTGAGAAGTTGCAAGATGGTTGAGCTGAATTGTAAGTAGATAGAGTAATGGAGATAGAATAGCGCTTGAATGGGTGATGCACGTGGTGGTGTTGTGTTATTACAATCCAAGGAATTGCGTTCAGGGATGCAGAATCTGTAGCTATAAGTGGTGGCATTGCAGAATGATGGACTGATGGAATGGCTCTAACAATGGACTCAGGTGAAGGAGTTGTTGCGACTGGTGAGATGCAAAAAATGTGTTGCTGTGTGCTTTTCTAGTGTGGAAGCTACATGTGCTAGGAGTTATGAATGGATGTGTTTGGTGGTTTGCGTTGGAACTGGAATCGCAGGAAGAAATGTTTTGCAGGTGGTGGATGTTATTACAGGTGGTTGAGACTTGAGATAACTAGTGCTAGGAATGCAAACAGATGTTGCAACTGTGAGTTGAGTTGCAGGCTTGAGCTGTAACTTGTTTATGTGAGAAATTCATAGCCATCTTGGCTGTGAGCAAGTGAATGGGCTGGTTGGTTCGAGTGAATTGGAGTTGCAGAATACATCCAAGATGGCTGGGTACACCATTCGAGCAGAGTTGGAGCAGGGCTATCTTGGCCATGACTGAAACAGGGAAGGAACACAACCATCATAGCTAGTTACACCAGAGAATTTGGCATGTGCAACGCCTAGCCTGAATCCGATATGGCTCAGTTGGACTGAGCTGACTGACCGGTGACCGGGTGGACTTAGCGGGTCACCTGAAAATTTTCCGGCACCGGATCCGGCAGGATTCCGGTCGGTACACCAGTTTTCCGGAGAGCATATTTTTGGCACATTTTTCACATGGGTTTCTCACACTTGGTTCATGGGCTTGGTGGACTTCTTTGTATTGAACCGTGGGCTTTTGAAGACCTAATTTTGGAAAGTTGGAAAAGCTATAAAAAGAAGAAGTTTCTATTCTTTTGGATATGAACTACTACGTATTTTTCTACTGGAGTTTTGGAGGAGAGCGATTCTACTAGGGTTTGCTTCCGTTTATTTTCATGTTCTTCATTTTTATTTTTGATAATAATTATGTTGAATCAAAATAATATGAGTAACTAAATACCTTTTATTGGTTATGGGATAATAAGTGGATTTCACAAATAAGAATTGATTCAATGATGTAGTTTTGTCTCAATACTTTATTGTTTATGATTCATGGTTCATAGTGTTGTATGATTTGATTGTTTATTTGGTTGAGTCCGGAATCAATCTGATTTGCTTTCATATCTAGAGCTATATTAGGGTTTTCAATACGAAAACGTTGTTCATCCCTGATTTTAAGTAGCATAAATGTGGGTAGTGTTTGTAGTGATATATCCTACTAGTCACATATGAATCATAACTTGGGTTAAATTGAATTAGTGCTTTTACACATTTTGATTGCCTTGATTAGTCTTATTCCAGAAAACTTATTGTTTTTAGGGAGTTAAATCTAATTGTGCTTTTACACTTTAGGTTGCTTTCTAGGAAGAATTCACATATGCATCTTTTAATGTGGTTGTGATGAAATCAGGGAATTAGCGGAATACTCTTGCGATAAGATATTCTAGGACTTTTAGTAAATAAGAGATTAAAATTTCAATTCTAGTCATTGTTGATAATTCGAGTTTGTGAATGAAACTATCCCGTGACCAATACTTTCTCCTTATTGATTAATTTTATTATTATATTGCTTTTAATTCATTT
This sequence comes from Papaver bracteatum, assembly GCA_023529315.1. Lineage (NCBI taxonomy): Eukaryota > Viridiplantae > Streptophyta > Magnoliopsida > Ranunculales > Papaveraceae > Papaver > Papaver bracteatum. The sequence goes on from JAJJWX010003153.1 coordinate 3,477, forward strand.
TTATTGCTTTGATAAAACAACATCCCCACTTGGTTACTAAGAAACTGAAAATTTGCATAACAACAAAAACCTCCCTGTGGATACGAACTCTCTCTTATTGCATACTACATTTATTTTAGTGAAGTAAGAAAGTGAAATTATATTTGACTGGTTGACAACCGATCAGAGGTGTAGACTCTTGGAAGAGTAATATGTTGTACATCTTGAGGGTATGGAGGTCGATGCTGGTGCATGTCCGCTGGATTTCCTTTGCCCCGGCTTTGGAGGAGTCCCTCCAGGTCCTCACGTGTAATGAAGTTGGATGGCTGGTCCCTTTCTCTTGGGTATTCAGGAGCGTCACGAGCTTCTTCATCCATGTGGTCCCAAGTCGCTGAAGTGCTTGCTCCAGGTATATTGACTGCGCTCCTTGCTGGCTCCGGGAGCTGTCGTGACTCCTGTGGCAATCGCTCAGTCAATGTCTTGAGAAAAGTGAGTACCTCTTTCTGAGTTGCATCCATTGCCATTTGGACTCTAGCAAGAACTTCCTGCCTTTCAATCAAATCTACAATGATAATAGGGGTTGTCCTCCTCTGGTTCCTCCATCCCCTCATCCTGACGGGGGAGTAGCAGTTGTCCTGATGACGACTAGAGGCATTACACTTGAATAAATACCGGGATTTATGGCTGCTCTAGCTCTGGTGATGGGAGGTGTCATGCCTACTGTAATATATCCTACTCCGCTGGTGTTGGTGGTAGAGGATACGACTCCATGACATGTATTGATCACTTTCTGCACGACAGCTCCACTGACAGGGACATCGATACCAAGAATGTTGTCGGCGCGAGTTCCATCGGAATTGATCGCTGATCCTGACTTAAGTTCTACCATCTTGAAATTTAAATAGATTGAAATGAATTTGAAATTTGATCTTGCAACCTAGAAATTAAACTCCTACTGTGGCCGCCAATTTTTTATGGGTAAAAACTATTTCTGCTGGTTTTGGTAATTTTGGGTGTGTGGATGAGAAATGAATCTAAACTCTAACAAAATGCACTGCACGTGAGTGCTTTGTTAAACAAAACTCATGTAAACATAAATTAATTCAACACATTGTGACTTTTTACATATGAGTCTCAATCGGAACACCTTATGATCCTTTGATAAAGCCTACCAACATGGGCTAAAACTTAATCCCGCTAAATCAAAAATCCACACAAACCATAAAGGTTCACACATATGAGATCGAATATTAAGGTTATGAAAACCGAAATAAAATATCCCAAAAATACATAGCAATAATATAAATCATTTAAGCACGGGCTATGTAATCGGAAAAACTATCACAAGAAAAATTATAAAATAATAATTTTATTCATTAATAATAGATAGTTTTATTCAGCAATAGACCTTACACAATTAATTGAAATAAATCAAAAACTGATGTCTATTTTATTGAAAATCAGAACCCTTCATGGTCATGGGATCTCTTTCACTTGATAGGAATAATTCTCTGAATTCCTTGAAGAGATTCTTGATTGAAAAAATAATTCCTCAACCTTGTGGAAGTTGGGTTCTTCTTCGTTTACTCTTTTGGAGAGCAGATCTTGTTGCTTGAGAAGCTGAGCTTGAACAAGTAAAGATTTTTCAAGAGTACGTTTCAACATTAATACCTCTAACTTAGTTTGAGCACAAGTTCATGCCATATTGTGAAACTCCTTTTCGTAATCAAACATACAGGGTGAGTGATTCACATTCATGCAAGAGGTGATTATGTTTCCATTGAAGTTATGTAGTCCAAAAGGATCACATGTCATATTTTCATCATATCTCTCTTAAACCCTTGCAGAGAGTTTTGCACGATAATATGTATTGTACGTAATTCTTTATCCCAGAGGAATACAAGAATTTTTCTTAAAGATTACCGAAGATTTATATACTAATTGTTTCCAAAAACTTGGTCATCGATTATGGAAATCAAATATTCTCCTTTAATATGAAAAAACAAAATTTTGTCAATATTAGGGTTTTAAGAAAGTGCCTTTTTGTGAATATTTCCATAGATCTTTCAAGTTTTTAAACTATTGCAATATACACCAAACTCATCAAAAAATTGTTTGAGCACTTCATGAGACAGTGTATTCAGCGAAGATACTAAGTATCTGGTCGAAACAGATTATTCTCTTGAAGGTTAGTAGAGAATTTTAATTTATCTCTCGTAAGGATCTTACTCCTTTTGATGAACAACCCAAACTTATCATAGAAAAGACTATCATCAAGATATTTAGGTATTAAATTATGTTTTGATGAACTGGAGAATTTGTCATACTCTTTTCTGTTTAGCTCCATAGTCTTCTTTGGTATCCACTTCCAAGAGTTTCTAGTCTTCAGATCATCTTTGTTTCTGTGATGAATATCTCTTGTTGAGTTCTTTGATGTAAGAAGATCAGTATTATGTAAGTTATTTCTTGAAAAAGATTTCAAATTACATTCTCGACCAGAACTATTTTTGTCAGAGTTTGAAAAAGATAATCGTTGACAATCTTTAACAATATGACCTTTGATTCCACAACGATAGCATCGTCTGTGATGATGCTTATGATGATGTTGAAAACTCTGATGTGAGTTTTTCATCTTGGCATTTCCTGAGAATATCGGTGCTCCTTTAGAAGATGAAATTTTCTTTCAAGAGTCTTTAATGTCATTCTTCTTTCTTTTAGCTGGAAAGATCAAACCAAAATTAACGGGTTTATCCATGAAGGATGTATCCAATTAACTTTATGACATCCATTTCATCTTTTAGCATATTGACATGTTTTGTAACTGCCTTTATCTCAGAATCATATGAGATTTTTAAGGCATTGTATTCGTCTGTAGTTGTTTTTCTCAAGATCTCAGTCCTATTTTCTTGATCAAAGTTTTTTCTTAGCTTTTCTTCTATAGATTAACTCTTTGAAGCGGATACAATCTTGAGAGAGTCTAGATCAGCTTAAAGAGAGGCTAGATCAAGATTGAGTTGATCATTTTTGGCTTTCATATGACATAAGTCTTCAAGAAGTTTTCCTTTTCTTTTTAGTGCAAGTGTGAGTTCGGTTGCACATGAGATGAACTCTTTACTTAGTTCATTTAGCCGAGATGTTTTTATATTCACGTAACCAAGGTAGTCAATATCGGTTATACAGTCCGATATTACAGGTTTTTATCAGATATCGGAAAATACCTATACGATATCAAAAATATCGGCGATAGAAAGATGAAATGATATTATCGGTTGTACAGGCCGGTACAGAACGATATATCGGTTTTACTTGTACACCGATAATATCGGTTTCGTGAATATTTTTTTTATCAACATGCATCTAGTCTTTACAGACAAGTACAAATGTCAATTGGAGAAGGTAAAAATCCCTAATATATTTATATATAAAATCAATGACTATATGGTAGGATATAAAATAGAAATCATATTTCGATTGCAAGGCATAGAAATATAAAAGATAAATTTAAAGGATAACAAAAAATATTTACTGGCATAATGGGACAACAATCACAACGTTGGATAAAAGCTTCTCCAATGGCATGTGTGTGGACATAAATGTCAAAATCCACCTAGGATACACATCCATTTAATCTAAAATCATTCTCCAACCCTGATGTCTTAAACCAATGTATAGATGACTTTCGGTAGACATTTTAAAGGTGACATTCCCCTTGACATTGTCTACCATTCTAGTCAGCTTTTAGTTAATTGAATTGACTTTGATATATTAAATAACTATTTTTAGCTCTAATAAAATCTTAATTGTGGAAAATAAAATTTATACTAATTAAAAGAAGATGTTACATGCAATACTGTTGGAGATGGACTTTTTTTCTCTCCCTAATTTTAAGGAAAAATAGATTGAGGATGTATTATTTGTGTTGCCACATAGGAAACACACACAATGACCATTGGAGAAGCTCTAATAAACCACCTTATATTTTAGAAATTTGAGATATGTGTATGTTTCCTAATATTTTTTACTATGGTTTTATAATTATTTGAAATTCTATATAAAATGATGTATCGCCTGTAAAAACAGATATTATCATTTGTATGGGTGTATAGGATCCGACCGATACGATACCGTTACGCGATATTAACTACCTTGCACGTAACCAATATCTTCTTTATCATTATGAAGTCATTCAGAATCAGCATCATTGATTGTGAATACAAGGCTTATCTTAAATTCTTCTTGAGAACATAACGACATATTTTCAGAAGAGCAAGTAGAACTTGTGGAAGAAGCCCCTTCTAAACATTTCCTATTAAACCCATAAAAAGTTTTATCCAAATCTTGGGGGGGGGGGGTATATTAATTAAATACCTTTCGATCTGGAACCCTTTAAAAATACCCATATCACATTATAAATATACCCCTCCTCTTATACATAAACTTTATCCATTTAGAAATAAATTATTTTAATAATTTATTCAATATGATATTTTTATTTATTTCAAAAAACAATAATTTTCTATATTGATCACTTCATCACCGCCTCAAACTCTACCGACGGCAATTCACCACCACCACCACTCTACAACCATCACCACCGCAGCCACCACTTCACAACCATCACCACCACTTCATAACCATCACCAATATTTCACCATCACAACTCCACCACTCATCGTCATCACCGTCACTACTGCCACCGCCATCGCAACCACCATCGCCTCCAAATCCACTACCGTTGCCGCCAAGTTGATAACGAAATTGGAAATTTGGAAATAAGTTAGGTCTAGATTTTTGTATCAACAATCGAAGTTGATCCAGATTTTTGTATCAACAGCCGAAGTTGATACCAAATTTTGATGTCAATAACCGAAGTTGATATCATATCTGGTGTCAACAACCCAAGTTGTTACTAATATTGGAAACTCGAAAATTTGTTAGGTCAAGATTACGTGTCAACAACCCAAGTTGATACCAAAATATGGTGTCAACAACAAAAGTTGATCCCAAAATCTGGTGGCACCACCACCTTCACCGCCGGCATCACCACCACCACCAGCAGCATGTGACATATAAATAAAATGATTTTCATCTAAATTTTTATTAATATTGAAAATATATTTATATGAATCAAAATTAAATGAATTACATATTAAAAGACGAGGGGTATAATTACTGATTGATAAGGGTATTTGTGAAATCCATGAAAAAAAAGGGTATTAATAAAATTTCCACATCTTGGGGGACGTTAACTGAATCTATTTTTGGCAGACTCATTTCTTATAGGTTGGATCGCACCAAACACAGATTGTTAGATCCTTTCGTGATTGCCCGCTCTGATACCAATTGAAAAGACAAGGGTACCCAAATACACCACAGTCTTTAAATTATCCACCTATAAGTCCTCTTACCGAAAGTGATTGTCTATGGACAAAGTCGACACAATACTACAAATCGGTATTCACACTTTGTGTGATTGTCTATGGATACAAGATCGAGACAATACAACAATCAAAGTGTGATTACTTGATAATAGGTTCGGACTTAACCAAACTCTATAGGATCACTATCAAGTAATACAAAATTAACATTTGTATAATTTACTTTAAATTATAATAACAACAATTATAATTACGGAAAATAAAAGTATATGACACGACAAGATTTTGTTAACGAGGAAACCGCAAATGCAGAAAAAAACCCATCCAGAATTGAATACTCTCAGAATTAAACCGTTATACAAAATCTAACAAACTTTGTATAGTTGAGACCAAGCAACTAAACCTATAGTTCACTAGTTTCTTCAGTATCCCTACGCTTATGACACTCAATAAGTACACTCACTGGAATAATTCCTTTGGATAGTATTCCAAACAGTAAAGGAATAACTAATATGTTTGGTAACAACTCTCTTGATTCTTTCAGATGAAGATATCTCAAGTCATATGCAAAGGCTCTTCTGTTTAACCAATAAACTCCTTTGCCTGGTTATATCACTCTATCCAATAACTACCTAAGTAGCAGAGTTTGAATTTGCAATCAATCAATATAGAATCAAACAAGAAACTATACGGTGATGCGATCTTACACAACTAATCAATCAAATAAATATGATTCTAGTTGGATCCCATATGATCAAGATTTGTGCACATCCAAAGATATAGAAACCAAATTAGAATTCTTATTTGTCTTCAAAACTTCTATAAATACCTGCACAACACCACTTGAATCTCTTGTGATCAATCACGCACAGAACGGAGTTTGTTAACAATATATTATCACAAGATGTCTTTAGATCTATAAACAGTTCTAAAGATCCCGTCGATACTTCGATCTAGTTTGAGTGAATCTTATATCATAGGAGAAGATTCTCAAGAATAAACAAACTAGGTGAAATCAAATTTCAACAACGGTTAGTCAACCAAATCAATCGAAAACTAAAACAAACTGCAATTATCTAGTTTCCCACCAACGGTACTCGTAGAGCTTCTTGATCCCACATAAGTCTTTAAACGAGTGGTCGTAAGAGATTTCGCCTAATTAGGGTACTTTCCTCTCCGGATATAAGGCTCCACGAGAAATAACAAGAAGATGAAGTTTTCCTGGCTCTTAGGATAGTTTGCTCAAAATGCAAACTTGGGTATTTATAGACCAAGGATGTTGGGACACCAAGGAATTTCCAAAACCGAATTTTCTCAAGTTATGCAATAAATGCCCAAATCGGTTTTCATGATTCCTGGAAATGCTTTGTCCAATATTTCCAAAATCTCACTAGAAAATATCCAATTAGTAAATGCACATTACCAAATTTCATTCTCCAGAGATATGCATTTAATTGCTGGTAATTAAAGCATATAAAACTAATGACCTTAATTAAAAGATTCTTTATTTATTTCGGTTCGTGATCTCCTTGAGTTATTAAGGAATATCTTTGAACAATAAAAGATAAGAGTTACTGATCATGTTCAAAGTATGTCAGCATCTTTTCTTTGTAAATCCTTTTTAATATTTACAATCTTGGAATCGATTATACCACACTTCCAAACAAAGTTTATAATTGGTTCATCTATATTCCAATAAAACTATGTGATTGATCAAATATCTTATGGTTCTACTAAACACAAGGATCGGTTTTCTACCTTAAAATGGTTTATGGGACCGGTTACATCAGTTACCAAGATCGGTTACGTCAATTACCAGGACCGGTTACCATATACTCAAGGTATTACTTGTGATCAGTTACACAAGTCACCGGGATCGGTTATACCAATTACTAGGGCCGGTTACGCCAATTACACAACTCTTTTGTGATCGGTCACACCAATTACTAGGATCGGTCACACCAATTACAAATATCGATCATACCATCCTAGGTGATTACTTAGGATCGGATACACTAATAAAAGTCATACCAAATCATAAGTCAGGCATTGTGACTAGTTTTACCAAGATACATAACAAGTTATGACCGGTTCTACTAAGTCATACATATTGGTAATCCAAAGATATGTAATGAATAACAGTACTAATAAGCCTAGAGATTTCCCTTTCAATTCATAAAACAAGTTCATGAATGCACTTCCTTTAAATAAATGGAAACATTGTTTCCTAGGACGAAATCTTCACCTTGACCCATATAGATAATCACAATAGCATTCATATGATTATGTCGATGTCTTATTGTTTATAGGTGAAAATAGTTTCTGCTGATTTTGGTAATTACGGGTGTGAAGGTGAGAAACTGTTTAAACCCTAAACAATGTACTGCAAGGGAGTACTTTTATATTCGAGAAATTAATCTGTACAAGTCTAGCCTAAACCAAGAAATGGTCGTTCCAGACTTTCTTCGGTCACAAAGAGGAGGAGAATGGGTTGGTTTTGGGGAGGGAAGCAAGGAGAGTGGTGAGACCAGAATAGTTGATTCTGGAAGAGCAGTTGGGTTTTTATGACTTGTTATCAGAAAAGTGAGATAGCTCACGAGGGGAGCTAGCAAGTAAGTATTTCTGAGTGTTGTCTTGTCTGAATGAACTTGTTGTACAAAGGGAAATAGGTAAGATATATTTATACAAATTGAGGTAGAAACGTACCCTGGTCACATTAAGGAGTGGGGAAGTAAATGGGAGGAGATGGTAACCGTATGCATGGACTTGATGTTCCGTAAAGTGTTTAGCGCATAAAACTGTTAACGTTGTGGAATTGGTGTTCTATAAGCCATGAATGTTTCCCACATAACTCCCGTATTTACTATGTGCCTCACCCTTATGACACTTCCTTATGAGGGGCGTAGTGTACCCCGCACGTTGTAGACCACCAAACCAATACCCAAAGAGAATCCCCCAGTTTGTGTTGATGTCTCGAATGTTTTTGGAAAACATATAACATGTTGTTGTGGCTTGGTAAGTCAATCTCGGGGAACTTGCTAGCCTGGTGACCTTCGACGGTCGAGATGTTGCATCTTGAGAGGAGGGGAAACCGTTGATCGCTGCACGCCTTCATTTTGGTAGCCGCATAGTGAGGTCCAACAGGGTGGCATGGCTACGGTGTGTTTAGACTTTGCATGAGGGGCCAAGGGTTCGCCATTGGCATATGGCATGGCTAGGGCCAAGGCGAGGGAGCTTGGATTGGCATGATGTGACTAGCATGGCTAGGGCTAAGGCAAAGTGCTTTTGGCATGGCGCGGCTAGCTTGGATAGGTTTGGTTTGGCTTGGCATGTGGGGCCAAGGGTTTGCCATAGTCGTATGGAAAGGTTAGGGACAAGGCAAGGGAACTTGGCTAGGCATGACGTGACTAGCATGGCTAGGGCCAAGGCAAAGTGTGTTTGACCTCCCTCCTTTCAGATTTTTGCAGGCCAGAGATGAAATCCATACTGATATCTGCCCAAGCTTGCTCAGGAATTAGCAATGGTTGTAAGAGTCCTGCTGGCAGGGTAGTGAACCCTTTGTGTTGTTGGATGATGTCACACTCCTTCACCCACTTGGTTATGTTTTTTTTCATTCCCTTCCAATAGAAGTAAGTCTTAGCCTTCTGATAACTAGCTATTTCCCCTGAATGTCCCCATATGGAAGAAGAGTGTACTGTTTCCATAATTTTATTTCTCATGTCACCAGAGCCACCAATGTAAATTCTTCCTTTGTATCTAATGACTCCTTGCTCAAGAGAGAATTCCCCACTGATGTTATATGTTATCATTAGTTCTGGAAGTAATTATGTAGATACAGCATCTTCTGAGTAGCTTTCTTGCACTTCCTTCAACCAAGATGGCTGTAGCTCGGAGATGGCTCTGCATGAAGCCTCTTCTGGATGTTGTATCCTTGACAGTGCATCAGCCACCTTATTATCACACCCCTTTTTGTATTTCAATTCATAGTTGTACCCTAGAAATTTAGCTAACCACTTTTGCTGCAGAAGGGAGTTAACTCTTTGCTCTAGGAAGTATTTAATGATTTGATGATCTATGTAGATAGTGAACTTGTTATTCATTAAATAAGACTTCCACTTGCTAATATCCATGACTATGGCCATCATCTCCTTTTCATAAGTTGACATGGCTAGAAATCTGGTACCCATTCCTTTACTGTAAAAGGCAATAGGTCTTCTTTCCTGCATCAAAACAGCACTTATTCCCAAATCACAAGCATCTGTGGCTAGCTCAAAGGGCTTCTTAAAATCAGGCAGAATGAGCACATGAGTGGTTGTCATGGACTTCTTGAGAAATTCAAATGCAGTGGTGGCTTCTGAACTCCATTGGAATCTGTTCTTCTTGAGCAATTCAGTTAATGGTCTAGCAATAAGTCCATAATTCTGCACAAATTTCTTGTAGTACCCAGTTAAGCCTAAAAATCCCCTCAACTCCTTTAAGGTCTTTGGAATGGGAAAATTTTTCATGCACTCCACCTTGCTAGGGTCAGCATCAAATCCTTCTCCACTAATAATGTGGCCCAAGTCCTCCAGTGAAGTTTGACCAAATGAACATTTACTCATTTTGGCAAATAAACTATGCTCTTTGAGTAATCCAAGAGTGATCTCCAGGTGCTTATCATGAGTTTCCAGGGCTTTACACTAGGATATCATCAAATAATACCAATATGAACTTCCTTAAATGTGGTTGGAAGACATCATTCATTAATGCTTACAAACTTGCTGGGGCATTGGTCAGCCCAAATGGCATAACTAGGAATTCATAGTGCCCTTGATGAGTCTTGAATGTTGTTTTGTGAGTATCAGAAGGTGATACCCTGATTTTGTGATATCCAGCTCTCAAATCAATCTTGGAGAAGACTTGTAACCCATACAACTCATCAAGTAATTCTTCTATCACTGGAATGGGATACTTGTTCTTTACAATGAACTCATTCAATTTTCTGTAATCAACACAGAATCTCCAACTCCCATCCTTTTTCTTCACTAATAATATGGGAGATGAGAAGAGACTGTGACTTGGCATAATAACTCCTGACTTGAGCATTTTTTGTACTAATTTTTCTACAATTTATTTTTGTACATATGGGATTCTGTAGGGTCTCTGGTTTGGTGGTGTAGAGAGTGGCTTAATGGGTATATGATGATCATGGGATCTTTGTGGAGGAAGGATACTGGGCTCTTGAAAAACTGAATTGTAGGAATCTAAAATGGGTTGTAAAGGTTTAGGAGTAGTAGTTTGTACCTATGTAGATGTAATAGAGAAAAAAATGCCCCATGACTCCATACTTGATTTTCTTGAGGTATTTCTGACAGGCCTTAGTTGTCATCATAGATATTCTTGGAGCCTCAGTGCTTCCTTGTAAAGTGATTTCTTAATTTCCTTTGTTGAATGTCACTGTTAATAGCTTGAAATCAAACTTGACAGGCCTAATGCCCTTCATCCAATACACTCCTAACACCATGTCACAGCCTCCCAATGCAAGTATTCTAGTTTCACATTCAAACTTGTGTCCTTGCATGCTCCATGAGAATATAGGGCACTTAGCTTCACTGGTGAGCTTGTTACCATCTGCCACTGCTACATGAAAAGGTGCAGTTGGCTCTATAAGGGCACCACTGTACTTAGCAATTTATGTGTCTACAAAGGTGTGTGTACTTCCACTGTCTACCAATATGGTTATAGGTTTATTATTCCTTGACACACCTTGGATCCTAATAGTGTTCCGTGGCTTGATACCTGATAAAGCGTGCCAAGACATATCCACCTCCTATTCCACTTCTTGTATTACTGGAGAAATAACAGGTGAGGCTTCCTCTGAAGTGCCCTGATCTTCATCTTCTCCTACTAGCATGAACAGCTATTGTTTAAGGCATTTGTGTCCAGCAACATACACTTCATCACAGTTGTAGCACAGTCCTTTGTCACGCCTGAACTTCATCTCAGCATAAGTAAGCTTCATAATGGGTGGCAAACTTGAACTTGTCATACTCCTTGGGGAAGGAGAACTTATTTTTGGAGAAGTGACAAAACTCCTATTATTGTGCCTGCTTGGAAGGGAAAGTTGGGGTAGCTTATAGGCTGCCTTAGCTTTTTTAATAGTCTTCTCCAGTATGACCTCTTGTATCCTAGGAAGGTACATAGCTTGCTTCAAGCTAGTTGGTGAGAACATATGAACTGCAAGTCTCAATTGCCCCTTCAATCCACTGACATAACTAGAGGTGAAGTAATCTTCAGTGAGATGTTTGTTCTTGGAAAGCATAAGAGCCTTAAGCTCCTCAAACAACTCCTGATACTCCAGTACAGCTCCTTCCTGGCTCAACTTATTGAATTCTCCAACAATGTCATCATGTCCCAACTCCTGAAATCGAAAATTGATGTCGACAGCAAATTCTTCCCATAGTATGACATCTCTACTCTCTTGATAATCTTGGAACCAGACATCCGCCTTTCCATCCAAGTACAGAGAAGCTAACACCACTTTTTGCTCTTCATCCATAGAATGTAATTGAAAAAACTTTTTACACTTTCGAATCCAAGATCTAGGGTTATGGCCATCGAATCTAGGAAACTCGATCTTAGGTTTATTATGATTAGGAATGTTATTTAAGACCTGACGATTACCTTGTGTCTCATCGCTCCCTCCCGATTTGTTTCGAGAGTGAGAATCAGTATTTGGCTCAATTACTCCATCACCAGCTTTGAGTTTGTTGATAATCCTGTCCTCCATAGTTCACATCTTAATTAACGAATTGGAAATGCTACCCTGAGCTTCATCGAATTTCTTCACTATCTCCTCATGTCCTTTCATCAGTGTATTGAACTTTTTATGCAGGTCGTCGAAGTCTTTCTGATTAACAGGCAGCACGGATCGACTGCTCTTGATTCCAATTGTAAGGATTAACCTTACAAACTAGCTCAAAAACTAAGAACAAGGGATTGAAAGAACTCAAGGAATTTCAGATTTACTTTTTGATACCTCTCTCCAACAAAAAAACCAGGATAAGAAGACTTTCTTCCCACACCGCACATGTGAGACGCACGGGACCTCAATGGTCCGTACAATTCAAAAAGGTTTCCAGGTTCCTTTAACACAATGGCAGCCCATAACAAGGGATAGCCCTAACATCCCTTAACCACTCTACCTAGCAATAAAAGTAAACAAGACAATTAAAGCTAACTAATAACTAGGGTCATGACAATTTTCTCCTGGGATTGAAGGGCAACCGTTGATTGTTGCACGCCTTTGTTTTAGAAACCTTAATTAGCGCCCTTTACTAGAATCGTTGTATAATTCTAGTACGGACTCGGATTTTGACGGTCCGCAACTCAAATCAGCCGAAAAAGAATTTCCTATCTCCTAACGCGGGAATATTTAGGTTTTAAGCTCGTTCGGGAGAAGAAAACATCCCGAAAGCAAAACTCATGAAGAATTCAGGGGGATGGCGGCATGGCCGGGGTAACATGGCATTCCTTTGGCGCAATTAGGTTGGCATGGCGCGACTAGCTTGGCTAGGTATACTTTGGCGTGGTTGGTGTGGATGCACCTAGCCAAGCTAGTTTTTGGGACAAAGGCTATAAGGAGACTTTAGACGGCCAGGATTTTCTCCTGGGATTGAAGGGAAACCGTTGATTGTTGTACGCCTTTACTTTGGTAGCCGCAAGGGGAAGGCCAGCATGGTGGCGCGGCATGAGGGGCCATGGCGAGATATATTTGGCATGGCGCGGCTAGCTTGGCTAGGTGCGTGACCAAGCTAGGTTTTTGGGCCAAAGGTCGTGAGGGGACCTTAGACGGCCAGGATTTTCTCCTGGGATGAAGGGCAACCGTTGATTTTTGCACGCCTTCACTTTGGTAGTCGCATGGGGAAGGCCAGCATGGTGGCGTGGCATGAGGGGCCATGGAGAGACGTGTTTGGCATGGGGCAGTCGGCATGGATGGAATGATTTTCCATTGGCACAGAGGTGCGGCTAGCATTGTTGGCATGATTTGGCGCGGTTGGTGTGGCTGGCATGATTTTCCATTGGCACAGAGGTGCGGCTAGCATGGATGGCATGCTTTGGTGTGGTCAGTGTGGCTGGCATGATTTTCCATTGGCACAGGTTGGCATGCTTTGGCGCAGTTGGTGTGGCTGGCATGATTTTCCATTGGCATAGAGGTGCAGCTAGCATGGGTGGAATGCTTTGGCGCGGTTGGTGTGGCTAGCATGATTTGCCATTGGCACAGAGGTGCGGCTAGCATGGATGGCATACTTTGGCGTGGTTGGTGTGGATGGCATGATTTGCCATCGGCACAGAGGTTCGGCTAGAATGGTTTGCATGCTTTGGCGCGGTTAGTGTGGCTGGCATGATTTTCCATTGGCACACGTGGGAATTAGGGTTTGGCTCGTCGTAACCCTAATTTGAAAAATATACCCGTGTAATTATTTTAGAGACACATTAAAGGTTTTAGTAGATGTGCCTAGTAAATGCGTGTTGCTTTAAATGTTGTGATATTGCTGTCTACTAGGGTTTAGTGTTTTACGATTTTAACCCTAAGCTAAAAACCACCATAAACATTAAGTCCCCTTATTAGCTCGGAACAGGTGCCTTGTTGCGAGGTAAGCATATGATGGTGTCAGACAAGGACGGAATCGAGGTGTAATTGCAAAGATGGTCAGGAGAATCCGACTAACCTTTTTGAGTGGTAAAGATAGTTCTTGGCTTCTGGTGTTGGCGGCCCTGCGTAAGTTGTACTGGGAATGCATACTGTGGATTTGTGAGTCGAAAGTTATCGGATTGGTCTGGTCGTACATCTCCAAGGAAAAAGGGGGCGCGGTCTTGGGAGGCGACGCAAGTGGACAACTTGGATCGAGGGTCCGAGGGGTGGCATAGTCCCGGCCGAGACAATGGCATACATGAGCGACTAGGCGTGGAGGGGCCGTGATGATGGAGCGAGGTCTTGGCTAGGGTTGCGGCGATGGCATGGTGGAACATATAATGACGGCTAGGCGTGGTGGGGCCGCGACAATGGAGCATATGGCTTGGCCTGGTGCGTCCATGGCAAGGCGAGGTGTACATGGACGGCTAGGCATGGTGGGGCCGAGATAATGGAGCGGATAGCTTGGCTTGGTGCAGCCATGGCAAGGCGAGGCGTACATGGATGGCTAGGCATGGTGGGTCCGCGGCAATGGAGCGAATGGCATGGCCTGGTGCGTCCATGGCAAGGCGAGGTGTACACGGACGGCTAGGCGTGGTGGGGCCGAAACAATGGAGCGAATGGCTTGGTGAGGCAAGGTATGCATGGGAGGATTGGCGCGGTTGCGTTTTGTCTTTGGATACCGATTGCTTTTTATTCGATGCCAGTGGGAAATTCTTTCCCCTTTCGAACATTAAAATATCATATCCCGCCTAGCTTTCATTGAGGTTTTGATGAGGCATTTCGTTTGAGGATAATTTCCCGGCCGTGATTCCATCATGTTCTGCCTATTCAGCCTGCGTTTCTATTTCTTCCTTTAGGGATTCCACGGTATTTACGGCTGGTGAAGTTGTGTCTTGATAGTGATCATTCGAATGTCAGTCCCTAGTTCTGGAGTGGCAGCGGCGGTGAGGCCCAGCCAAACCATGCGTACCCTTGGCATGGTGGCGCTTCTATATTGGCATGCCCTTAGCATGTTGTGGGCATAGCCTAAGAACAAATTGTTGATGGCGGATTGTTGCAAAAACTGAATGTGGAGCGCTGGCAAGACTGGCACTGGCAAGGAAAGAGCCGATATCTTGGGAGTGGCAATGTTTTCTCTTGTGGGACCGATTTCCTTTCTTCATGCGCGGCTTTAACATGGAATTCTTCCCTTATTCAAAAAAAATCTTTTTCTAGAGGTAAGTAGCATCTGTAATCCTTTCATCTGGTAGCTTTGCAAAAATCCCGGTATGATTGGGTGTCTTCAGGGCTAGGATTTGGAACGCGAGGCGGAGCTGCTAACATGGACTTGGCGCGAAGGGGACCCATTAGCACCGACGGGCATGGAACGGGTGTGGGATGCTCTGCAAAGCGCTCGGCAAGGGATGATGATGGTAAGGGAAATGCTTTGGAAGGGAAGCGCTTGCAAGGGAAGCACTTGCGGTTTTAGGGTTTGACACACTGAAACCCTAATTAGCTCCCTTTAATAGAATCCGCGTATGGACTCAGATTTTGACAGTCCGCACCTTTATCGGACACGAAAAAGAATTATCTATCTCCCAACGCAAGAATATTTAGGTTTCGAGCCCGCTTAGGAGGTGAAAACGTCCCGACAGTGAAAATCAGGAAGAAGTCCAGAGGGATGTTGCGGGGCCAGGGTGGCATAGTCGCGCGCCAGTTACCTATTCCCGTTCATGGAGAAAGAAGGAATGTTCATTCTGTTCAAACTCTAAAAACTTTGTCCGCATGAAAAGAGGTATCAACCCTCTTCTGTTCTTCTGTTGTGTCTGGATCCGTGTTTTCGTCTGCAGTGTCTCTCCAGTGGATTCCAAAAATTTACCAAAACTCCGATGTATTCTTGGGACAGATGGATGAAATATATGCTCGGAAAAAATCACGTCAGGGATAATCTTGGAGATTTTGGTTGCGTCGTCGGTCCATCCTTGATCTTAGGTTGTTCAGTGGACCTTCTGATCGTGATGATGATGTATTGTGTTTGCATGCATGGTCGAACACTTATGGCGCCCCTGGATGAAATAGGGAGACGTTCCATTGTTGATGCGCCGTTGTCAAGTCTCCCGGGACTTTGTTCCAAGTTACATCCTTCGAACCATCTTCTGAATCTTGGACTATCGTACGAAATGGGATGCAATGAGAAGTCCCAAGTTACACTTCGGTTTGATATGATGGCATGAATGAACATGTGAACGTAACCTTCTGGCGTGCTTTTGGAGTCTTCGATGCACATGTACGGTTTTATGTTGAGAAATTCCCGCGGCTCGTAAAACCTCAGCAATGATGATGTTGAAATCAGTAATAACCCGGTTGAGGGGAGTGAAAGCGTCTCATGCTGGTAGTCCCCATGCTTAACCTACTTTCATTACATCGCCTTGAATCCCCGTCCACGGGATTTGATATAAGCCTATCATACTCTTCTGGATGTGACACTGGGCTGCTCAGAAATTACATGATGAAATATTTTGGATAGTACAGGCTTGAGATCCTCCGTGGCCTTGTAAAGTGTTGAAGGAGTCTTCTAGACAGAGTGGTGATGATATTCTTGCACTACACCCTTAAAGAGTAGATGACCTTGTTATGGCTATGGCCTTTTTGGTTAACTATGTCTTCTGAGCTTTGACAATGAAGGGATTCCGTGTATACCCTCAGTCCCCAAGTATGGTTTATATGTTTCCATCTTATATGGTCAGTGGGTTGACCATGATAAAGACATTACCATCGTGCATTCGTACTACTGATTTTGTTACTTCTTCCACTTTGGTAGCCGCATGGGGAAGGCCAGCATGGTGGCATGGAATGAGGGGCCATGGAGAGGCATGTTTGGCATGGCACAGTCAGCGTGGCTGGCATGATTTTCCATTGGCACATAGGTGCGGCTAGCATTGTTGGCATGCTTTGGCGCGGTTGGTGTGGCTAGCATGATTTGCCATTAGCACAGAGGTACGGCTAGCATGGCTACCATGCTTTGGCGCTGTCAGTGTAGATGGAATAATTTTCCATTGGCACAGAGGTACGGTTAGCGTGGTTGGAATGCTTTGGCGCGGTTGGTATGGCTGGAATGATTTTCCATTGGCACAGAGGTGCGGCTAGCATGGTTGTCATGCTTTGGCACAGTTGGTGTGCCTGGCATGATTTTCCATTGGCACATAGGTGCGGCTAACATGGCTGGCATGCTTTGGCGTGGTCGGTGTGGATGGAATGATTTTCCATCGGCACAGAGGTGCGGCTAGCATGGTTGGCATGCTTTGGTGCGGTTAGTGTGGCCGACATGATTTGCCATTCGCACACGTGGGAATTAGGGTTTGGCTCGTCGTAACCCTAATTTGAAAAATATACCCGGGTAATTATTTTAGAGACACATTAAAGGGTTTAGTAAATGTGCCTAGTAAATGCTTGTTGCTTTAAATATTGTGACATTACTGTCTGCTAGGGTTTAGTATTTTACGATTTTAACCCTAAGCTAAAAACCACCATCAACACTTATATATGAAGTTCAAAAGATAAACGTTATACTTTGTATTCCAATTCCTTAACATTATTATCATGTGATCATATCTTGCTACAAGAGTATAATCATTTACAACTTCACAGTTATGTTTTCAATATAACACGACTTGAAAAATACGTTAGGAAAGAAACGGTTCAAGTCAAAATATTACTAACCTCATGAGGAAGGATGATGTCGTCGTTGTAGCTTGTTACTTCTTCACATTCTTTAAGTTTTCGAGTAATACTTATATGTATCATAATCCTAGACTTTCTAGTCTAACCTATATGGAGTTGTCTCTAGTACATAATCAAGAGACTCTTTAGATGAGTTTTGATTCACTAAAATATGATAACCAAACTTGACATACAAACACTTAGTGGGTTCAACCAATCTATGCTCTAACATAGTTAGATGTCTAAATTTATACGAGCACTTGATCCAACGGAAAGCAATGATTTACTTGAGCCAAGACATAACTTGCAAAGCATTTAGTTCAAACTTCAAGGCTAAAGACATGTTGGAGGGTAACAACTTCACTTCAGGTGGGCTGTAATTAAAGACATGTGTGTCTGTAAAGTTTAGGCTCAACTCTAACCATAATTGGATAATATCAGGTAGACTGTAACTAAAGACCTATAGTTTGGCAGTCCAATATAACTCTCTCCCATATTGAAGTTTGCTGCAAATAAACTTTTTTGATCTTTCGACATCAAATCATAATTTTTAGCTTGGATGGAAGTAAAGTTCTTGGCCCGAAAGTTCTATACAAGTTTAGAAATTGTAGAAATATCGAAATATATAGTCCATTTAATGGAGGTAGATTGAAACTCAACGAATAATAGTGTTGATTAAACAAACTCTACTGATATGGTGTGGCAATGACATAGTTTAACCTAAACATTAAGCCTAATACGGCTTACCTAAATGTGGGGTTAATGTTCAACCTTAGACCAATTTTCCCCAACCAATCCACGAGTTAATTTGACTCAACCAACACAACACTGGGGCCGTAGGCTCCGACTAATCTATAAGATCAATTCATTACCTAGAAGTTTAATGTTTTAGAATCAAACAACCCATTTCCTGCTACTATGATCCCCCTAACTACCATACTATATACCATGACATGAATAACTAAATACTAGGACAGTCCCTACGGGTCAGGGATTTAGGCCCCGACTACTATGAATCGACTATCTAAACACAACCCTTATCGTTACAGACCGACTAAACTTTTATGGTAGGATACTAATGGAGAACGATAGGTAGAAGAATGCAATACAGGGATTCTTAGGGATGTGAAGGAAGAAAGAGATGCGAAATATACGATAATCAAAAAGAAACTAACAAAAGATAAAACATAGTTCTTGATAATAATGTTGTTTGATAAAAGATTATATAATAGATAATCACTTATGCATGTTTATATAGGCTTAAGATAGAAACCTAAAATAACTAGAACTTTAAATAAAGGAAATACGAATAACTTGTAGACTAAGGCAGATGTCCTACATCAGTCCACCCTTCTTGAGAAAAACTCGACCTCGAGTTTCCATCATAGAATATGACAAGATATCATGATCTTATGAATACAACACATCTTTTGCTCTTCATATATTACTCTTGCGCTACTGAAATAACTTACCACGATCAAACACAAATCCCATAGCTTTGGAGATCCTAAAATGAAGTAGGCAAAAAAAAAAATGCTTCTCAAGTCATTGTAAGATGTGCGCTTAAATTTTCTGCGATCAAACACGAAATTCATGTCATTAGTGGTGGTATAGGCGTCAACCATGCAACAGTAACAACGAGCATATAGAATGCTTCTCCGAAATTTTGAACTACTCCGTCTAATAATGCTACAGCAGGTGGTGAACAATAAACCTCGAATCGATCTCATACAAAGCAAGAATTTCCAGAAACGTGTTACTAATCTAAAGGATCTGGGAACTTAAACACAAAACGAACAACAAATATAAAATCTATTGATCGAAATAACATCTAATAACCACTCATAATAAGATTTATGAGGAAATGTTAAAAACAAACTACTGATATAAAATTTAGTTGAAATTGAATATAATTTAACATGAAAATTTACCAAATATGTTTGTTTTGAGTACATCTTCCAGAGGCTCTTGGGGTTGAGAGAGAGGGGAACGGTAGAGAAGATTAAAATGATTTAAACCTGATCATAAATCAATTTCGACCTGAGAATTTATCAAAGTCTTATAACCATCGTCTTCAATAGGAATAGACTGAGATATTTTTATAGAGTTTCGACATATAAACAAAGAAATTGAAAATGATTATTACGAAGAAATATCGGGTTTTATTTTATGGGTATATTTGTCATCAAAAAAGCTCATTTTGGACTGAATCATCTGTAAAATGATTGACTCGTCTCAAATATGGTGAATTTGGATCTCCTGGTATTAGGCTTGGGAGAACTTGACTAAAGAGTCTAAAACCCAACATATTTAGGACTAAACATTAAAAAGATATGATTTTAAAAAGATATGAATTTGGGTTAGATACCCACAGCATAGAATATTTAAACAGTATCTTTTAGATTTTAGGATATTAAAATAATGGTAATATTTTATTTGTTTAATAGACCCATTACGATGCTGCTGAGCGTCACCAGTAAGGCAGGTGTGCCTTACTATCTCTCCTAACTGTACTGAGAAATATGAAGTCCATTATCACGCCTAACCGTCAGTAAACTTCTGGCCGGTCACGATCATTATTGAGAAACGTGAAGTCCGTCAGCAAAGATTCTTCACTTGGATCTCTGGAAACATTTGCCACATGGTTAACACAGTTTACTGAGAGTTTGATGGTAAAATATTATACTCATTGGGATCCTAGTTAGTAAGTTCGCGAATGATTCACGAATTTTTTCGTATCACGAATTTTACCGTTTTATTCGCGTACATTTGCAACTCCGAACCCAAGACGCGTATTATATGGCATTCCCGGGTTATTCGCTAATCGTTCACGAAATTTACATATCCCGAATAATACGTCATCTTAATTCGACAGAAATTCTTTAGTTTTTACGTTTTCAAAGGCCCCACTTTTTGGGCTTTACTCCTCCCCAACATACACATCCCAATATTAGACACTATTGTAACTTTTATGAAATAAAAAATGACTGAAGAGATTTGAAGGTGAAGGTGAAGGTGAGAGAGATCTCAAACTCACTAACCAAGCATCTAAACTACTATACCACGTCCTCTTGGATGACTAATGTTGTATATATTATTAATATCATCATATTAATTTTATTTTTTCTTTATATTACTCACAAATATACATAAAAATTAGTCTATGTCCTTATAAATACTAATTATTTATTATATATAGACTAGGTATCACTGGGGCCTTACAGCCCCGGCTCAACCTCTCATGACAGCTTTAAGTGTACATATTGTATTTCTTCGTAAAAATACATTAAAAAAGACTAAAACTTAGTCAATGATTTTTTTTCAAAAAATCATTGGTCGCCTACTCTTCATAATCAGAGTCAACTTTCTTTTGCAGTCTGTGCAAAGTCTGTTTAGCTTCTTTGATTCCTTGTCGTTACTTAATGCACATTTCCTACCCCTTTTAGATGTCTCCTTGTCCTTATCTTTGGTAATATGTGTAATACTCTTTTCGTGACCCGGACCCTATAGAGAAAGAGAGCTTTACATGTAAATAGTGATCCATACCTGGAAAAAATTCTTTAGTACAAATGGCTTGCGAAGCTACCTGGCATTCAATATTAGCATCTAAATCCTTTAATTCTTCTTCTGGCTTGAATACTTTTTGGACCGTCAAATTATCAGATTGGTCATTTATATTGTAATCCTGGATTACCAACGTGAAAAAAAAATGTGGTCTTTGATTCGGTTGAACCACCCATGCGTTTTTTCCCCTTGTTAATCTGTATTTAGTAATAAATAATATGGTGAGCATGTGTTCACAGTACATCTATCTACAATCAAGTTAATTGTCTGTACTAATATGTCGTTACCTCATTGTATTTTCCAAGTAATCTACATGTTGTTTTGCAATGCATTTCATCAACTTTTCTGCTATATTTCCTATCACCATGAATACTGAAGTATCTTTATCATCCTTTACATAAAATTGAATTTGTACTTGTGTATATCCTAAGGTGTTACTAAGTCTCGATATATTTTCCATCCATATATTAAAACAAACGCCATTCTCACAATGGTATGTCCACTTCAAATTTGTTTTTTCACTTGCTATACCAAGGTTCTTCGTCTTTGTCATACTCAAGCTTTTTACTACGTCTGTTACATGCCATGCAGTGCCATTATTTGTTATCAACCAAGCCCGGTATCGTCGCCTCACATGTGAATGTTTTTCCCTACCATTTATTCGGAACGACGCACATTTAGGCATGTTTTATTCTAGCAGGTAAAAAATTAAACTAAATACACGTTACCATATTTTCACTGTATTATATCATGTCAGTTGCTTCCTATATAATCTTTCTATATTGTTGGGATCATCCGGTTGTAGCGAGCCAGTAATTATGATTTCGTTGTCTCCTGATTTAAGCCTGCATAAATTAATTTTGCATTTTTCATATGTAACGAAAGTCATATAGTCTATCTTCTATTCTTCACACTTACTTTTTCTTGAATTATGGTATGTTCAGATTGATCAACACTCTAAATGCAATAGTTGTAGCTAATGCAAATTTACCTGTTGCAAGATGTAATTGTATGTTACGTGAACAAATAAATGTTAATGTTAGCACATGACGTGGTTAATTAGTAGTGTTTCACTAACCTCGAAACTTTCTTATAAACTTTTCTGTAATAATAACAATTATCGAAGTATTTCAGTTTTCCTCTATGACACTCTCTTCTACTAAGTTGTACCATTTACTCTATAGAGTTACCTCCATATATATGAACTCTCTCATTTTACAAATAATATAAGATTAATCATCAATTGATTAACAAGCTTGGTAAAGGGGCTTCATGAAATGGTAGAGGGGCGTCAAGTGTGATAGCAATGTCCCTCTTATTGGTTAGGGGGTGTCCTATAGGGGTGTAGATTGACTAGATTACCCTTTCAACTTAAATTAACCAAAATCAAATCAATTAACCAAAATCAAATCAGTTTTTTTTTTCATCTTCATCTTATATTCTCCTCCATCAACCCTAACCTCCATTAAAACCGAAAATGTCATCGTCTTCGATTAATCGGCGATTTGAAAAATATTTGGAAAAACCCAGTTAGGGTTTAGTTTATCGTGTTGGATTTAAGTTAATTTTGTATCAAAAATTAGGGTTTTGAATGAAAATTGAAATTTCTGGGTTTATGCTAGTTACGGTTGGTAATAACTCAAATACGAACCGTAACTGTTGATTGGGTTGATGTTACGGTTGGTTTAAACTCAAATACCAACCGTAAGTTCTTAGTTTTGAGAATATGTTCAGTTACGGTTTGAAACTAAATTAAACTAACCAACCGTAAATTATCCTGAAGGTTAACAACTTATCAAATAGTTATGTACGGTTCAAAAGTTAAGATGACTTACCAACCGTAGGTTAGTTACGGTTGGTTTTTATTCATTAGTTACCAACCGTAGGTTAGTTACGGTTGGTTTCTATTCATTAGTTACCAACCGTAGGTTAGTTACGGTTGGTAACGAGCTCCATTCCAACCGTATGTTCTTATGAAATTTTGGGTTTTCCCAAAATTGAACCAGTTACGGTTGGTAATTGATACATTACGTACCGTAATATATAGTTACGGTTGGTAACGAGCTCAATTCCAACCGTATGTTCTTCTGAAATTTTAAAAATTTGATTTGTTACGTACTTTTGAAGTATACCTAGTCATTTTCAATGCTGGGTTTTTCACTTTGTTGGTTAATTTCTTCAATTGGTTGAGGTTGACCTTCACAAATATCACAAAAGTTTCTTTTTTCTTCTCTAATTTTTTTTTATAACCTATTTAGAGTTATGAATCATATGATAAGTAAAAATTAATTATCAACATTAATCTTTATTATCAACACTAATCTTGATTATCATTACTAATCTTGATTATCAACAATAAGGGCTAATTAGTCATTTCCAGATTTTATTTGATAAGGGACACTTGAAAATTACTTGTAATGACCTTTTTGTCTTATTAGGGTGCCGCCCCTCTACCATTATGTGACGCCCCTTTACCAAGCTTGTTGATTAAGGGCTGCTAATTCGTAATTTAGACACAACAAAGAAGTTAATTGCTCGTGGTGCTCTTCATCACCCATATACTCAACGTAATATAACTTTTAAAACAAAGTTGCTTACTTTGTATCTTCGATGACTCTCTCTCTCTCTCTCATCTGAAATTTGATGGACCCTTTTTAACTATGAACGCCACCAGAGTAATGCTTGAAAACAGATTTTAATCTCCCATTAACATTTGCAAGTAACAATGCATATGGAAAATAAAAGGTAGTTTGGTTCGTACTAAGAAGGAATGTGGCATTGTTCACTTTTTTCGATGCACTATTGATATCTATGAAACTAAATTTGTGTTCAAGAAATCCTGTTGATTCTCGGATGTCTAGTTGCTTCACTTTGGTGAACTTGCTAAACCACAAAATGTGTTTATAGTCAACAATTATGAAACTTCCCTTTGAGGAATAAAGATTAAACATTTTGATGGAATATAAATTCCATTCTGCCAACCGGATCTCGAATATTTTTGATTAGTTTCATGCGTCACGTAGTCTTCGGCATTCTACAAAGGATTTTCACTTGGTATGTTACGTGAAAACACTTTCAAAAATCATTAACATGCTTCTGTGATCTAGGTATCCCCATTGGTATAGTCCATGATCTGTTAACTATGTATCATCGCTAATTAATGATAGTCTTTCGTGCCTTTTTTAATCACGGATTCCAGGATAATTGAATGGTGACTATTGAATACATGTGAAAATCACCCACCCATTACGTGAATATAACACTCAAATTACAAAGTGACTTACGTTGATCATGTCAGACCTTTTTTATCTAACAAATTAGAACATGCAAGGGACCTATGAAAAGTGAAACCTTGCAATGCCAAAGTAGTATTATATTCTAAGTAGCTCAGTATGATGTTGGGTTCCTGAACAACAACAATGTCTCATGGGTATTCATCAATAATACTACCACTTGTTAGATGATCTAATTCTTGACATTTGGTTTTTGATAATTTGTTTTCTTGACAACTCTTGACACTCGATATATCATAAAGATTGAGATCCCATGATCCATATCTTTATTTTAAACATCGTACAACTCTCGAGTCAATGTTTTGCACATGTATGTATCTAGTTGGGGTGTATTGTCATTCACATGTCATAGTAATGGGAATAACATACATGTTAAAGGTGAAAATTAAATATTTATGACAGATTGGGTTGGAAGGTACAACACTTATGTGGTTTGTCTTACATCAATTATAGACAATTAGGAATTTTCTATCATTCTATGCCGACTATAAATAGGATATCCAACTTCATCCGAGAAAATACAAAAACCTTTAGTTAACCTAGTTCATTTTTCTTTTCCTATACAGGGAGATCCGGTTTCTATAACCATATGGACATTGAACGATACATTTTCTTAGCATCTGAGAGAGAATTGAGTAGGTTTTTCATCAAAAATTTAGCACAAATAAATTTGCGAATCTGTTCCACTATTTATATTTTTTAAGATTATTCAATACTTATAAAGAAAAACTAACAATATCAGGTAATCGTTGTTTTGGAATTCACTCGTGTGCACATATGCAATACAAAAACTTTACCCAAACAAATTTCTTTCTAGATTTAGTTCATATAAAAAAATCTCTGCAACTTAAAAACATGGATCAGGACGATTTGAAGCATACTCATATTATGGATGTTCATGTTCGATTTTCGACGAATTCAGTTTCGCAATCATCATCAAAAAGATATATGGGTGATGATCAAAACGTGTAGTGGCTGCCATTCAACGTCGATAGATCTCAAAAGTGTGTCTAGCATAAATTCACTTGGGCGTCCAAAAGAAAAATGAAAACAATAAAAAAATAAAATAGTTTAGGTTAATTAAGCTTTAGTAAATTCTCATATGAATCTCAAAAAAATATTCAGGTTACCAACCATTTTTACTTTGGGGAAAAAAAAAACATATTGTGGTCGATTGCGTAATGCTTTGTTTTTAGTACTAAGTTGAAATGCCCACCATAACATATCTACGGATATGAATAAAATTGTATAATCGAGTCATAGATCAAACGTTGGAGGATAAGGTACCCAGAATGAAAGGGTGACGGAAGAATCGTAACATTCGAGCTTTTTTTTCATGCTTTTCCCGGCATGTTAGAAAAAGGATCCTAGAGTAGAGCTGTCAATTCCTAACCCGGCCCGCGGGTTGGACCTAGCTTGGCTTGTTTCAACCCGGCCCGGCTTGGCTTGTTGTCTAAACAAGCCGGGTTAGGGTTGGCATATCTAACCCTAGTAGAAAACAAGCCAAGTTAGGGGTCAACCCGCGGGTTCACGGGGTTGGCTTGTTAGTTACCTATTTTAAAGATTTTATCTAATAGAAACGTGTTCATTTGTAGTCCAATGGTTGTTATGCTAAGTGAACA
The DNA here is from genome assembly GCA_023529315.1 of Papaver bracteatum. Classification (NCBI taxonomy): domain Eukaryota; kingdom Viridiplantae; phylum Streptophyta; class Magnoliopsida; order Ranunculales; family Papaveraceae; genus Papaver; species Papaver bracteatum. The sequence goes on from JAJJWX010003153.1 coordinate 29,689, forward strand.
CCTAGTGAGCTAGGTTCAATCCTCCCTAAAACAGTAATTTTAAACATTTTTTTTTTTTTTTTTAACTTTCAACATTTTTTTTGGTTGTTATGATAACTAACAAGCCAACCCGTGAACCCTACAAGCCAACCCGCGGACAAGCTAGGGTTGGGATTTTGGGCTTGTTGATGAATAGCACTAGGGCTAGGGTTGACCCTAGCTTGTCAACGGGTTCACAAGCTAGGGCCGGGTTGACCCTAGCTTGCCCCGTTGACAGCTCTATCCTAGAGTGTCCATGTTCGGGCCAGTAGGGTCTTTGAACACCTTATTTTTTTATTCTCGTTAGAGGAAACTTTAACATATTCGTTCTCTCTCCATCTTTTATTTCATGTGTTTTGGGGTTGGCACGCTTAAATTAATCTTAATTCAATTAAAAAACGACCAAAAACAGTAAGTGGATGCTTCTTCAAGAACAAAAAAGAGTGGTCAGTAGCTAACAATCGATGATAAAACTAAAATGGAAGAATCATGTATGTTTCCTTTGTTGTACACACTTATCACATTATCGAAATCATTGTTAGAGAAACAATGCAGAGACACGGTAGCTCAAAACATTTGCCCACATAAAACAATTAAGATAATTGATATTTCTGAAGAAGCAAGTTACTTTTTGTTAGTAGGAATTCTTATCATGGAGAAGAGTCTCTCTCACCGTTAAGTTAGTAGGATCACCATCGGAAACCTTAGGTTTTTGAATATCAATCCTTCGTATTTGAACATGAATACGACATCTATTACAATGTTATATTTAAAGAGTTAATTTGTTGGAGCAACTATCACCATGACTCTAATCTACTTTGTTTGTACCAATCAAAAAATAAATCATATCTATACACAAAAGAAAATTGGATGCATATACCACCATGACTAACAGAGTAGTAGACCATATTCCCTTTATAAAGGTCTTGTCACTAAGAGCTTCTAATGAGTCCAACCCAGTCATCACCTAAAACATAAAATCATTCAACAGTGTGGTGAATCGGGTGATGTAGAAAAGGAAATCCAATTAAAAATATAAGGGTAGAACAATACCTAAATAAATTATATAAACATTCATATAGTCTCAAATTCGTTGCCCCAACTCTAAGTAATTACTAATAGTTCAGATAATCTTTATGACTCACAACTTATACATTTGCCATGCTAAATAAATTTTCATTAATTTTTTAATTATTATTAAATCAATCATATTTTTAGTAATATTATATATGTTTTGAACAAAATTCTGATCTCCATCCGCCATGAATTGCAGTTCTGATAACACATTGGGTTTGGCCTCCTCCTAACAACCCTATTTACATTTTATCTTCGCACACTCCGTAAAAAAGAATGTCAGTGTAGGAACATCAATCTTAAATGACTAAGCAATCATATTTTTTTGGAACGAAAGGCCTTCTCTAAATATCATATCATGTAGTACCCAAGAATCAATGGGAATGACTGTTATTTCATCAATAATCAATCTACTCTCTGATAAATTTAATCTAGTCATTGCATATTAAGTCTTCCCTATTTTTCAAACTCCTCCAATAGATATATTCTAGATTTTTTGCTCGGAACACTTGGGAGCTCTTTTTTTTTATTCATCCCACCCAAAACTTCAATACCCATCTACACCATCTCCCTTAGAGTAGTTCATGAACAATGTACTGAAACTAACCTCGTCAAGAGCATAAATTTAAATTCCTACAAAACATCTTAGAGACTTGGATGAACTTCCATTCATTACCCAAAGGGAAGAAACCGCTGTCCTAAGTGGCAATGGAAAGCTGAACTCATCGTAGGAGCTTTCTTATATTCAATACTATGCATGCTTAACATTAGAAAAAGTTATTACCTCTAATACTTGTTGTACTTGCATCACTTTTCCATCCAAACCATGAGCGGCCGAAATGAACCCCAAATCAAGTCGGTAGGATTTAACACTCATCCTTAACCTACATCAATTCATAAAAATTTAGAACAAATCAAGTATGAAACCACAATCTTACCATGTTTTTTGAAATGAAGATATGATTTTAGTTTGGTGTTTTTTTTTTATTCAATTTGTGTAATTAAGGGATGATGTATGCAAATTTCAACATTTTATATGCCACTCTAGGACAGCATAAATTATGGCACCCGAATGTTGAGTGCTGGTGTGGAAATACACGTACTTTAAGGGTGCACTTGATATAAATTCTATAGGAGATATATTTATCTTGGACCGGTATTTTCAAAATTTTAACCGGCTTAGAAGCCAATGACCTTGAGGATAAAACACTACTAAATATTGGTATACAATAACCTTATTACCACTTGAGGACAAAACACAAAGAAATATTGGTATACGTTTTCTACAGAACTTACACGACAACTTAATGCAAGTGGTGTTATTTATCTATCTTGACTACATTGCTAAGTGCAACATGAATGAGTTGGGTTAGGATTATATTATTAGCAATTCATTACTAAAAATAGATGCACCGACCCTGTGTTGGCTAATTCTAGGATTATTGGCGTTCTTTTGCGACGGATCCAAGATGATATATAACATGCTTTTAAATTTATGCATGTGTATTGCAAAGATAATATTGCCATCAGAACCAAGTAAGGTTTTATCCTACTGAACTACGTTAACTGTTCCATCCTTGGAAGCCTTATGCATGTGTATTGCAGAGCTAATATTGTCGTCGGAAGCAGGTAAGGTTTTAGCCTTCTCAACTACGTTGACTGTGCCATCTGTGGGAATTGAACCCACAACTACATGGTTGAGAACTATGCTCTCTGCCATTTGAGTTAAGACAACAAATGACATTTCTTAATGTTAAGTGGGATTTTAATATAATGGGTTTAGGATAATGACACTTGAGTGCAAATGGTTCACATGGATAAAGGGCTATCCAGCAGAAGATTTTACCTTCAACTTACCTATTAACATGTAAACAGCCATCTTCTGAAAAAAAAGTCTCGAATAGACATTCTTCCACCATTTACAAAGAAGATTGTGGAACTCCTAAAAGTTGATTCAACCCCCTTGAAAGAGCTTATAGTCGAGCAAATGTTAATAATCGGGATCATGTCTTATCCAAATAAGGTTCAACATCTTACCAAAAGTTGCGTAACTCACTCACTAATGAGTAGACACTTAAATATCTTGGGACTAAGCTATTTCCACATGCTTTAGATTGGCCCCTGATCAGATGCTTTGCAACTGACCCAGAAATACTATAAATGAAAAAGTAATTTGAGAGAAAGTGCACAGGAACTTCCAAAAGAAAGAATGATCGAAAGGGAACAACAAAAAAATGTAGTGCATTACCTCATTTTCATCACGAAAAAATAGTTCTAGATTTCTTCAATTGTAGTCAAAACCCAGCAGACAAAGCAAACAGGCGCAATATTTCAGTACATGACGACAGGTTCGGCAGTTGTTGGCAGATATATATATTGTATCCTGTCACAAATCAAAGAAGCAAAATTACATAATAAACCATTTCGTTCCATGCCTGCCTTTCTAAAAAAAATGATTATGGAATAATCTGAAACTTGTGGCCATATAAAAAGGAATCTAAACAGAGGTCTGAATATTTTATCAAGTCGCTTCATGTTATTTGTTGATGTACTACTATATAGCCAATCAGAGAGCATACATTTTCTAATAAACTAAAACTAACTCCAAAATTTAAATCTCGTCACGACCTAATCTAATTCTACGTTAATGAGGTATACATGAATCAGCTGTAAAACAATTTAATTAATAATCAAACCTCCATTACCAAACACCAAAACTACCACATATCCACTACCACCTGCAAGCACCGACCATTAAATCACATTATCTAGCATCTTTTTGACACATTAATGGCATCTGATGGACGTGCAGCTACGCTTAAAACAGTTTTTTTCCCTGGATACAGATTATAAAACCCTTAGCATGGTTATAAGAACATACTGTGCTTCTAAAATCATACCTTTCTGAGAACATATTAGCGTAGTAACAACTCTTTCAGTGGTTTGCATCATTAGTATCTTAAATGAAAATGAAAAGAAGATAAGTAACTATAACCAAACTAATGGTGTATATATTGTCCATTAACACATATAGATAAATAATCTTTAAAAGCGAAAGGTACACACCAAGTTGTGTGTGCATAATAAGAAAAAATATCTATCCCACCGCTAACTTGCACAACTTAAGTTCTACAACTGTCTTTGTAGACAGTTTACTGCAGCGTGGTCTTTGTTAGTCATAGTTCCTATAAATTTGTTCACCATACACATATTAAACTTCACTTTATAAAAGCATTTACTTAATGGATCATTGATAAGATTGCTTTTCTTCTTCCTAAAAGAGGGATCTACATTGGGTAGGACCCACATCTCTGACTGTCTAAAGAATCTAGACAGAATCCATTAACGTTAGTCACTAAGTTCACAATGTTTCCAAGTATCCACAAATACAATTTAGTTTATAGAGATTCAGCCATGGTCATGGTCATTATCCAAATAAAATGGTAAGAAACAATAATACCTTTGTTTGCTATCTATAAGTCTATAACCCCATCCATGCTGCATTCCCCATTGAGTTATAATTGGCTCTGCAACTTCTGGAAAAACCTTGCGCTTACCAAGTTATAGGTAAGGATGAATAAATGAAATTTTAACAAAGCTTGACTTGTGAACTATTACTCAAGAGCGCTTCTCGTGTCACTTATGCGATAAGATAGACAACATCGCGCACAAACTGTAGGATAAACTACAATCCCTACATTTTAGAATGAATTGCACATGACAATAAAGTTAGTTCAGAAATATATTTCATAATTCAGATCTAAGAATGACAACATCTGGATTCCTCTTTAGGGAACTTGGAACCTCCACGATTCTGGATTGCCACATCAAAGCATCTAATCTCAGCATGGACGCTGAGAGTCGGGGTTATGATCTAATGAAGCATGGGTGGGATGGGTGTGGGTCATACAGACCCACATAACTACGAAGTGTAACACCTAATTTCTGGTGCATATATGTTGTTATTTTACTTAAAATTTTGGCAAATTGTCACCCAATTAGATATGATAGACGACAAACTTTCAGTAATTATGATACAAACAAATATGAGTTTACATTTAATAACCTCTATGCAGCTTCAATTTTTGTTGACAGTAAACAATATCGCCCTTCTTCTTTGAGTTTAAGGTGCCCTGCATTTGGTTGGTCCACGTTTTAAAAGAGAGCTGCATTACATTTGGAAAATAGAAGTAACACAAAGAAAAGTCGACTTTGAAATCTAAGTATCTAACTACGAATCCGCTAACATTTTCGAGAGTTTAAGCATGAACCACCAACCTCAATCATTGTTGCATTCTCGAAAAAGCTTCGGCTAGAGGTGATAGAGGTGAGAAAATCAATTTAATACACAATACACCACTAACAGTTTTTTCTGGCTTGCATCAGGGAATGAAAGCTTTGGTTAAATGCAGCACCATATAGTATACCCATCAAGTCATGAGAAGGAACCTGCATAAATTCATTAAAGATATACAAACTCGATTTAACACACAACACACCACTAACAGATTTTTCTGGCATCAGGGAATCAAAGCCAGTTTCATATACTTAATTACATAAGGAATCAGCATAGTGGTGGTTGTAGAATAATGTTCCATTCATAATTATCTTCCTTCTTATGAAGATAATATAATAACTAAATACCTTACCTGGCATGACATGACATGACATGACTATAGAAAACACGTTCCAAGTCTTGTGGAGACTATTCATCAATGAGTAGAATATCAACCAATTGCATATCAGTTAAAAGTTTCATTCCAAGCGGATCCAATAACTCCATAGACCAAATGGTTCTTTTCAAACTCAAAAAATTGCATAGAGAATAGCAAATGATGCATTAGCCCAAACTCCCATACATGCCTGCAAACCAAAAGAGAAATTTGTATCACAATATTGTATGCATGTGGTTCATAAGATGGTTTGACAAAATGGTAAGCAAATACTAAGAACATGTCTGTAATTTCAAAAAAAAAAATCCTTACGGTTGCATTTGTTTCATAATTGGTAGACCATTCCAGCTGTAACAGATACATTAGGAACTAATTAGACACTGTACTGCAATCTCGACAAAATTAGCTAGTCTACCAATGTCTAACCATTTTATATTATTGGTTTTAAGGAAAATAAGATATATTAGTTATTACCTTGAATCTCCATCAACAATCAAAGGTATCTTAATAAGGAACTCAAACTCCCAACTTCAGTTTTGGTGGTTTTGATGCTCTAGCAACTTCAGATTAGCTGTTGTGGAGCAATTCCTAACGAAAATTGTAATTCTTGCCAAACGAAACAAAAAACCTAAAACCCACCATTTGTAGAGAAACACTATAAAGAAGAACCAATTGTAATGTCTAACAGTCTACCATACCTCGACCAAGAAAAATAATTTAATATCTATTCAGGTTAGTTTCCACTTTGTTACTCATTCCTACTATTAACAAAAGCTCTTTGCCATGACAACTTCGTGTATATCAAGTATTAACACATAGTAGCAGATGAGCAGGTGCATTACCTCGTTGTCATCACGATTTTTTTTTTTTTTTGAGATTTCTTCAGTAATGGTTCAAGGACAGCAGAAAAAGCGAACATGCACGATATTTCCGGCCATGTCAACATGTTCAACTGTTGTTCGCAGATGTATATACTGAATCCCCAAGCTTGACAAAAATCGAATAAACAAAAATATATATATATTAAAAGAAAAAACATTTCGTGCCATGCATGCAGATCTCTTAGGAAGAATGATTTGAATTTTTTTTGAAACTTGTGGCCATATGCATGGAAACTGAACATGGGACTCATTCTTTTACCACGAAGTCCCTCAACGTTTTTGTTAGCGCACTACAGCCCATCAAAGAGCATACAATTTCTATTAAAACTGCATATAATTTCAGAATTACAACCTCATCATGAACGTAATCTACATTCTATGCTAATGAAGCATATAGGAATTAGCTGTAAATAAGGAAATTCATAATAAGAGATTCCAGAACCACTTGTACCAAACCCCAAAACTACCACAACCACAGGCACCGCCACTGAATTACATCACCTTATATCTCTTAGCCAGCATCTAATGGACGGGCATCTACGCTCGAACAATTTTTTCCCTTGGATGCAAAATATTAGTATGGTTACCAAAAAAACTTTCACTGCCACTTTCTAAAAATATATTGTGTTTCTAAAATTATACCTTTCTGAAAACTATATTAGCATGGAAACAACTCTTTCTGTAATCCGCATCATTAATATCTAAATAAAAATGAAAGAAGATAAGTAACTAATGAAACTAATGGTGTAGAAGTAGTTCATTAACAAAGCTCTATAGTTTCCTCTGTAGATAGTTTAATGCGGCACTGTTCTTTGCTTCTATCAAAGCTACCTGAGAGAGGTTTATTCACGTTTGTCCACTGTTGTTTCTCATACTTTTTATGAATTTCTTTATGTATTAGATTTGTATTGAAATTACTAATAACATCGATCTATGCTTGAGAAGTGGGTAGTGGGAGAAGGTAGACTTTTGACTTTCTGAAAGCATAGATAAATGTGAACATTGCTTTTTTTTCTATCAGAAAGAGGAATCTGCAGTCGATAGGACCAGCCATGTAATTTGTGAATCAAAACAATATCTGACTAACATAAGAATATAGCCATAGTTCACTATTGATGATAACTAAGTTCAAAATGTTATTCAATTAACATATGTGCAATCGCCTATGTAAAACAAAGAGCACCTATATTTACAGTTGGGGAACTTCCTGCGGATGATTTTAAGAATCACAAAAGCAACTCACCTTACTAAAGTAATGTTTCCTATGGGACTCTGCTGTCCATTTTGTATGATCTGCATCGCTGCACAAACAGGACCATAAACACGGTTAGTCTTGACCATAATGCTGATCTAACCACCAACTTAACCAAAAACAAACCCTCTTTAAATAATTGAGTAGCATCAATTTTACAAAGAATCCCTGAGAGTTTACCTGACTTTAGGTACAACTTCAGAAACAAAATATACTGAGAAAAAACATAATATCGAATCCTTAATAATTAATTTTGATTCTGCAAATCGAGGAAGTATTCGTAGTTAGTTTAGTTGTAACCCAGATGGCTATTTGAAAAAGCTTTTATTTGCCAGTAAGAATGATTAGAACTCAATCAAAAAGATAATGCTCTTTGAAGAATGAACACACACCAATGCCCTAAAATCAATCAAAGAAAATACCTAATTATCAGTATACACAAACTTTAACCAAAAAAAAAATAAAAAATTGTATGCGAGACGATGAGTTTACCTGTGATTCTTAATAAGAAAACTTTGAAATCGGTGAAAAGGGTTGGAGAATCAAGAAAAAAATTGAAACGAATAGTCGAATAGTGATAAGAGACTACGAAATCAGATGATATAGAAGATAGAAGAGATTACCAAAAAAACGAATCGAATTTGATGAGACACCCATTGTTTGAATTAGCCTCTCTTCACCTATTAAATCAAGGTCTAGGGTTCTTCTGATGGGAATCGCAGAGAGATAGAGATGCGAAAAAGAAGAAAAAAGACCGAAAGAGAAAAACTGCTCCTATGATACAATTCACATTAAACATCCAGAAACATTTAAAAAATATCTGGAAGATCCCGTTCGTCCCAGAGAATCACCCCAACCTATTTCTACTGACCCAGAACCCACCCCGTAACATAACAAAATTTCCTGGCCGTCCAATCAAAAAGTCCATCCAGATGATTCCGACTGCCAAATCATGGTCCCCGTTAAATCCTGACCATCTAATGACTCTCAAATCTCAGAGTCAAAGTGCATGTCTTTTTATAACAATGATACCGAATTTTCATAGCCGAACTCACATTTATAAATCGAATTATACACGTACGTATGTCGTTTCGAATTACTGACAAATCACATCCCGTTGACTAAATTTTGGACCGAATTTGGATTTTACAAAACCATATAATACTCGTACGTTTGACGTTCCGTACGTTTACCGAATCCCGAATTGCTAACTAGGATTGGGATTGGTACACGCAGTGGCGTCCACAACCGTTACGCACGCGATAATTTAATAAAATCACGTGCGAACTTCTAACCTAAAACCCTTAACCGAATTTTGGTTCTTATTTTTATTTATTTATTTTCCTTCAAAAATTAGGCAAGACTTCACCTTCAAAACCCTAGATTTGATCCTGTACAGTATCCAACACGACAGTTGTACTCTGGAATTCCTCTCACAGATGGAGCGGCAATCAAAAAGGTTATCGGTTGGTAAGATTCTTAGTTTTGGGGTTTCAAATCAACCTGAAATTCTTCTCTTACTGTTCTGCGATGTTTTTAACCGTAATGCAAAATTTTTTTTTTCATGTTATTAACAGGACATACTACCAATCGTCAAATAGACAGAAATTCTTCATGGGAGATGAAGATAAATTCTTTCGGTGAGAAATTTGATAGTTTTCACAAGGAAAACAGGTATTTGTCAGATGATGTGAAACTATCCGTTCAAAAAATATGTTCAAGTGTGGTGAGTGTAGGTTCTTTCGCAAAGAATTTTAAGTTTTTGGGTACTGGCACTATTATTGGATGTGATAAAATTAATGACAATAGATATGTTAGTAGTGTGTTAACTTCTGCAAGTCTTTTTGGAGCTTCTAACGAGGATTACAATGTGGCATCCAATGATGAATTTAAGGTTAGTACATATACTTTAACTACCTCATAAATTTCGTAGTTTTGTTAATGCATTATAAAAGTAGAATGTCGGAGTAGAATGTCGTTAATTTGTGTTAGTCATATTAGGTGGAAGTCTATTTTGATGAAAGAACTTTTCAAGTTCATGAGTTTAATTACGATGTTCACTACAACATCGCACTTCTAAAATTTGAATCAACTACACCAATGTCGATTGCAAGTTTGAAAAGCGTGGAAGTAATCCGTGAAGCTGCAAGAGCAAGTTTACTTCGTCGACACTCAGAAGTTTATCGTATTTCTGTTAATGATCAATTAATAGCTGTTGGTCGATATTTTGACGAACCATTTTTGTTAATGGCTGCTCCTGGCGCATTCAGGTAAACACGTTACATTTTGTTTGTTTGTATTATACATTATTCCTCATCAGCATCTATTCTTATCTACAAAATTGGTTTGCTTCGCTTAGTCATGGATGTTGTAGTTTAGATTGTCCACCGCTACTCAAGACAACTTGTATCATCTCAAAGGTAATTTAATTGCTTCTTTATCTCTTTTTCCTTAATTTTATGTTTACATTTACTATATGTAGTAAATATGAACGATATGATTTGCTTAAAATATTTTCTTTTTCCCTTTGGGTTAGTGCGGTACCGGGGGGCCTCTCATAAATGGTGATGGAGAAATCATTGGCATTAACTTCTTTGCTGAGGGATACACACCTTTTCTGCCCATGAATATAGTTCTTAAATGCTTGGAATACTTTGAGAAAAATGGGTATGTCCAAATATTTTTATGTTATTTCGTAATATAAATGTGTGTGACCATGAACACATAGTGTGGTGCCGCCGTACCGGGAAACATTATAGATTGTCCAAATTAATGCATATTCACCCTAGGATCACGTCGAAGATAAAAAGCAATAATCAACTTCTTTTCTGCTCCAAAGTCCAAACTTTCATTGTAATATGATAGATCTGGGTATAAAGGTTAGAAGGAGGAGAAATAGTTATTTATATATTTATTTATTTATTTCTCTAGAAGAAATATATCTAGAAAAATAGTCATCTCTAGATCATTTTTTAGTTTCATGATATTTTTTTTATTTGTTAAATTTGTAGCAAGGTTCCTCCCTTGCTAGGAAGCTTGTTATTTCTGGTTTAGCAAAACACTTTCTGTCATATCTCTCTGATGGTCATGTCTGGTTTAGTTTCTTGTGGCATAGCTATTATTGGTTTAGCAAAACAGAATATAGTAGTCCTTTTCTGTTTCTCTCATAACCCCCTATGTTCGAGTAAATAATTTTACTAGTTTGAAAACCCATTGCTTTTTGATATCCTTCTCCCATCTTGCTCAGAACTACTTGGAAGAGCTGCTCAACATACCCCAATTCAACCTATATCTTTTTTCGTAAATAATCTAGGATCACCTTTATCGATTTCTTCACTTTTCCCCACTGATTCCTCATTTTCACTGGTTAACATAGTTGTAGTTTGACTAGTTTCTTCTTCCTAAAAAGTATTTATACCATCATCATTTATCTTTGACTCGGGCAAATTCTTCAGATTATTGTTAATGCTCCCTGCCTCTCTCTAGCTTTTTGTATTACTGCTTGAGAATGCCTTTTTCTTGCCCTTAATAATACAACAGATTTCTTTCTTTATATCACACTGGTTTTATATCATGATATAGGATTTAGTAGCTATCATGTAGAGCTCCATGTGACGATTTGTTTTTGTCAATGTTACATTACGAAATGAACATATCATTCTCTAGCTGAGGTTTATAATATTTCGTATGACACAGGAGATTTGTTCGACCTTCTGTTGGAATCAGAGGAGCTAATCTCTGTGCTGCAACAAGTTTATCTGTGTTGGAAAAGATTAGCCAGGAATTTCCCGACGTCTCCAAAGGAATTTTTGTTAAAGAGGTATGCTTTAGATACCGTCATGTGCATGCCATTTCTACTTAATTAATATAGCATGACGAATTTGACCAAAATTCTACAACATGGTGGTTGTTGTTCCAAAATTGAATATGACAACTCCGTCTTATAGAGTGGTTGTATCGCTGTCCTTGAAGTTTAAATGGTTATGCATATCCGCTTTAATGATTGTTACCTTTCTCAGATAAATGTAAGTCGAATACCATAAATTTGGATGTACTTATTAGATTGGAGTTTTTTTGGTTCAAATACAACTTCAGCTCACTTCCTTTTGCAGCATAATTGAATAGGCACGCCATTCTATATGAAATATGTGTATTCCTGTGTTATGAATTTGGTCTCATCATTCTCACCTTGAAACTTAAATGTTTTTCCTGCTCTGTTGTCTGACATATGCCTTAGAAATTCTTGTAATTGTTTGGAGTAGTCGATTGATGAGCAAGCATATATTCAGTTTATAGTGTGTGTGCAATCTTGTATTTATGGGCGCATGTGTAACTGCATTAGTTAATTATCTATTAATTGAAATATTACCATTTGCATGCCACACATCCTAATTCTTCAATCTATCATTTAGGTTGTACCTCAGTCCCCTGCTTATCATGCTGGGATATGCGTGGGTGACGTTCTTACTTCTTGTGGTGGAAACATTATAAAGAGTGTTGTAGAGGTATACCATATTTTACATTGTTGTTATACATGAGCTCCGTGGCATCAATTGTTGTCCTGAAGTAGTGCATATTGGTCACTTTTTCATTCTTTGTGGTGTATTAGTTTGAAGCAACCCTATTCGATAGGATTGGGAAGTCTCTAGAGGTGCAAGTGCTAAAGAAACGTACCAAATTTGAGGAAAAAATTGTGGTCGTCGGTGAAACAAGTCCAGATAAGTTTTTCAGGTAATCCTTTTTGCTCTTTTTAGCACCAATACATAAATAGTGGATTGATATATTTTCTAACCTTTTTACTGAGTGATGATTAAAACTTTAGTTCCGCAATATGGGAATAGTAATGCCTACGGGCCTACGGCACTGTTAGGATGAAAAGGAGTATCCATATATTCATACTAATACCATTGTGGATATCCTAGATAACAAAAAATCTAGGAAATGCGGGATGAGAGAGGCCACAAAGATCTCGCAAAACACAGAACAGAAGTATTGTTGGAACTAATGTAGGTATTGATTTGGAAGACAATTGACTGATGAATAAAATAGAGAAGATAGTTTTTGCTAATCTTCATTTATGTAAGGTTTACTGTCAGAAAGTCACTTCACAGTCATTTTTGAGAACTTCTAAGTTTACTCTATGGCATAGTAAATGTTTTATAAGTTTCCTTGTGTGAGTTCTCCTTATTTCATAGTATATTGATTGTTGCTATTCTCTGATAAATTTTGAAGCAAGTTTCATGCATTCTTAAGTTTTGTCTCGAAAGTCTTAACTTTTGAGGAGACCACACATTTAAGTCATCTATTGAGGTCTTGCATTATCAATTAGCAGAGACTTAAACACCAATGAGAGACAACTGTAGGCTCAACCATTTTTGTATCATTCTGTCTATAGTAGATGGAATTGGTCTTGGTGTCAGCCTAAGCTTTAACTCCTCAAATGATCAGTGGAGACACCAATGGTTTCTAGAGAAAGAAAATCTTCAACTATTAAACTGTAATATGGGGAAATGCTAGAAAAAGTGGGATAGTATGACTGAACGGTCACAATAACCTTCAACTATCTCAGACCTAGACCTCATACTTCTTCACTTATGGCACAGACAAGGACAGTGGCATGTGGTTTTTTTTCCCCCACAATCAACAATTGTATTTGTCCTAATTTAAATAAATAATTGTATTCATACTAGCAGTCATGTCTCTGAAGCTGCCTTACCTTTGAGGTTTTGACGCTCTTTTATCAAAGTACTATTATTATTTATGTTTCCTATGTTTTCTAATTATGTTCCTTGTCTTTGCAGTTGCTATGTTCTCTAATTATGTTCCTTGTCTTTGCAGTTGGCCTCTCCCCGAGGAACGATTTGTGATATTGAAGTCTAACCCCAGGCACTAAATATCTCGATCCGGTCATTAGTTATTGTCATTGTTGTAGCATGACGTATTACTGTATATTTTCAGTATTTAGTAAATTATAACAATGAGAATGTAAATTATGACTCTTTCCATCGTAGAGTTTTATTAGCTTGAAATAGTGATAATTATCTTAGATAACACGATTGTTGATATGTTTAAGGAGTTCCATGTGCTAGCTTTTGATTATCTATTCTGAATGACTTTTACGTCTATACTGAGTTTCTTTCCCAGAAGTCATTTTCATGTTTACCAAAGCTCTGCGTTGTGTCAAGGTTTCTCAGAATTAGAGAATCTGTGATAAGTCTGGCGTGGATGGAATTTTGTGACAAGACTATTACAACAAGAAATACTCGTACTATGCAAGGCATGGGTCCTGCCTAGGGGTGCACATACCCGCCAATCCTGCCCTATTCATCAGTGTTTTAACCGTATCCTATCCTACCTATTAATTGGCGGGTAGGGTGACGGTTAAAGATTTCTTATCCGCCGTTAAATGAGTAGGGTGACGGGTAAAGCTCGAAATTATCCTATCCTACCCGCCTACCCGCGAATGACAGAAATGACTTAATAAGTCTTGCATTGTTTTCATCTCATGTTTATTGTTTTCATAATTTTCAAGCATATCAGGGGTAAACAGCGAAGTTGTTTTTTCTTTTCTTTTCCAAATCAAAAGATCCAAAACCAAATCGAAGCAAAGTCGAAACCCTTTCTCCATGTTCCCAAATCAAACTCCGCTCCAAATCTAGCAGGAGAAATCATTCATTTGAATTTTTCAACGAAACCCTTTCTCCTGTTCAATACCATCTTTATCAAAACTCGTTTTTAAACTCAGGTAAATTGAGGTTTGATTATGTTGTGAACTTGTGATGATTTTGTTTGATTTATCTACTAATTTCATAATCTGCATGTTTGATTTTAGAAATGGAAGACGGACTAGTCTGAATCATTAACTCACTCTCATGATTTTACTCTGTGTACTATGAAATCAAACCCTAATTCCTTAATCTCTAATCTCTATTCTATGTTAGACTTTTGATCTCTTACTACATAGTCCTGGTTTATTAAGTAGATTTTATTTCAGAGACTGTTCATAGACCCTCTTTTAAGGTTTGTTTCAATTACAACTTCAAATTACCAGGAGATGATGTTCTTGTTCTACTAGTTAATTAGGTAGCAGTTCCATGGAAAAGGGGTTCCTTATTGTTTCATGTTTTATATTGTCTTAGTTTTTCCTCAGTGGGTTCAATTTGCTTTGGTTACCAGGGCTAGTAATTGTTTAATATATATGATTACCAGGGCTAGTAATTGTTTAATATATATGATTCTTGCTTACTGGTTCCTGCTACCTCTTACTCCAGGTGTTGTTGCTATAACTGATGTCGTGGAGGCATGCAAGGGGGTCAACATCGCAGTCATGGTTGGTGGATTCCCAAGGAAAGAAGGAATAGAGAGATAAGACGTGATGTCCAAAAATGTTTCTATCTACAAGTCCCAAGCATCTTCCCTAGAAGCGCATGCAGCTGCTAACTGCAAGGTTAGACTTTTTTCAAAATCAAGAGTAGAAAGATATAGTCAGATTAGTGATATAGTCAGATTAGTGCACTTAGGACTTTTTGCTTAATATACATTTTTGCTTATCGTTTATGCATGTGCTAGTTGTTGCAAACACTAATGCATTGATCCTTAAGGAGTTTGCTCCATCCATCCCTGAGAAAAGCATCAGTTGCCTTACCCGTTTAGATCACAACAGGGCTTTTGGTCAAATCTCAAAGAGATTGAGTGTCCAAGTCAGTGATGTTAAGAATGTTATCATTTGTGGAAACCACTCTTCAACTCAGTATCCTGATGTTACGCATGAAACTGTCAAAACATCAGCTGGAGAAAAGGATGTTAAGGAGCTTGTGGCTGATGATGCATGGTTCGGCAGACATTTGATTAGATTATTTTTTGAACAAACTTACATTTGCAGTCTTCTGTGCCCCTTTAGATAGGCTAGCTCTTATTTGCTGTGTTGTTGCAAGATGTTTTCAACTCAGTATCCTGATGTTACCCATGAAACTGTCAAAACATCAGCTGGAGAAAAGGATGTTAAGGAGCTTGTGGCTGATGATGCATGGTTCGACAGACATTTGATTAGATTGTTTTTTGAACAAACTTACATTTGCAGTCTTTTGTGCCCCTTTAGATAGGCTAGCTCTTATTTGATGTGTTGTTGCAAGATGTTTTTTTGTTTCTTGGGAAGCATTTTTTGTATACACAGTCTAGCATTTTTTGTATCCACAGAAAATCCAGTACATAGAAAAAGAAAAAGAAAAAAAAATGGTTATACCCGCCACCCTATCCTACCCGACCCTCCAATTAATGGGTCGGGTAGGATCTTACCGGTTTATTGGCGGGTAGGGTGGCGGTTAAATTTTTTCTTATCCGCCAGTAAGCGGGTAGGGTGGCGAAATAGGCCATATCCTACCCACCCTACCATTAGATAAAATAGTATGATTCTTGTGTGAGCCATTTTGGCTAGATTCTTAGAGTTCTTGTGTGATTAACAACTCGTCTTTATTAACAACGACCAATTCAAAGGATGAACTAGTGGATCGTGAATCTCGAGGTAGGTGTGGCTTGTCATCAAAAGAGGTGGGATTTATATTTAACTCTTTTGTGATTATTGTTGTTTTCCTTTACAAAAGTTTATGTTTGATAATTTCATGCATTGTCTGACCGTGTATTCCATGCACTGTTTAATTAAGGAATTGTAGTGCTTTTTTTGTCCTTATGAATTGTTTGGGAAATAAGAATTTCCATCTTTGGTATATATGATACGCTCCTTCATTCATATCTAGTTAATTTTGAAACAATATATGTGTAAGGAATTGTTCGACACCAGTATGTGCTATTTGGTGTGTAAGGAATTGGTCGACACCGATATATGTTATTAGGCGTGTAAGGAATTGGTCGACACCAATATTATTTAGATGTGGAAGGAATTGGTCGACATCAATATTACCTATTAGGGGTGGAAGGAATTGGTCGACACTAATATAAACTAATAGGGTGTGTAAGGAATTGGTCGACACTCAATATCACACCTTGTTTGAAGAAGGGGTTAGTTCCGTATACATATTTGTTTACCTCTGTGAATTGGTTGTCTTTTAGTATTTGGGAGAACATGTATTGTTTTTCAGATCATGCCAATGATTACTTGAAAGTTAAATGTTATTTCTACTAGGCACCTCTTTTAGGGATGATGTACTCACTCATTCCCACTTTCTATTTCAGAGTCAGATCAGAATTGCGAAGCGGAAGCTTCGAGGAGTTGAGTTCGTTAGTTGGTTAACGTCGGCTATGTTTATTATGTTATATATTTTATTTGTAAATCAACTCACTATTGTGTATGTATCATTTGAGAGGAGTTCTTGTATATATTTCAGAGCGGGGCTAGTTTTTGATTAAGTTTTGTAGTAAATTTCTTAACTGAATGCTGAAGTATATGGTTTAGATTCTTAGTGCTTATTTATTTAGTTAATCTTTTAAATTAGTCATCTGCTAGCTTTGGGGAGCTACAATATTGGTATCAGAGCTCACCATTAGATCTTATATGGGAAATAATAGGAATAACCAGTACCAGTTAGTGAAATAGATTAGTTTAGAACTGGGTTGGGTTGTGATATAAATCTTAATCACTAAAAGCTATCAATAATTAAAAGAATTATTTGATTGATTTGTTTTTTTTTATTGGTTGTTTGTATATGTAATGAAGTAAAAATTGTAGTTAAAATTTTGATATTATAGTTAAAATTTTGATAGAAGTTTAGAGATTAATTAGTGTTAATTGAGTGACACTTAGATATTCCAGCACTGGGGAATAGTGAGGTTTGAAATTCTTGTGTATTTGTGTTGTCTTTGTTCGTAGGAAACCATCGTCGGGTCTTGCTAACCTGGACATGCCAACTACAAGCATGAATTATCACTCATATTAGGAAAACTTGCTTCTATTAGTAAGCTGATATTTCCCAAATTTTATTTAGAAATTAATAGAGTACCTTTTCTCGTAAATTAAAACCACTAATCTATTAACGTAAAAATGATGTTAAATTGTAAGAGTAGTTAATAAGATATATATATATATATATATATATATATATATATAACAAGATTTTTGTGTACTCAATATAAGATTTTGAAGAACAGTTAAAATAATAGTTCGACCATTAATGTTAATAATACTAAATGATAATAAGATCACAAACAATCATAATAAAAGTAATTTTAACATTTATCAAATAATATTGTAATGAAATTTATCTAATCAAAATTTATTTGTAAATATGTAACGATAAAAGTAATAATTAGGATTAAGTAGCTAAGCAAAATTAGTAGTAGTTATCTACGGGCTTTTTTTGCATCTAAACTTGCTATTAGAAATTCATTAAATAAAACTTGAGATACTTTCTTTTACATTTGAAGCAGCTGTCAGATAGTTTATATAAGACTTACTAGGTTAAGACTTAAGGACATACAGATAGATTGCATAAAATCGAAAGACTAAATTTCTTAATAATCTCATACCCAAATTTTCTTTACTTCAATAATTGACTTAGTAAATCATTAAAATTAAACAAACATACATGAGGAGGTAGTAATAATTAATATTTGGATGCTTATTAGAACAATAGACCTTGAAAAAAAATCGTATATTAATATGATACTTTACGTTAATAGGAAAATTTAAAGACTAGCTTTGAAATAATAGTAAGTTACCAACACCAATATTTTACAAGATATAGCATACCGATTTAATAAGAATAAATAAAATAAAGTATATCATGAGAATGTAGGGCTATGAATAGAAAATTAAGATTTAGTGTACCAACTGGACTATCAACAAGACCGATAACAATGACAGTAAAGATTGTGAGAATAATAACACAATCGATAATAGTATTATGAGTCATTAAGTTGATAGCATACCTGTAACAGATAATGTTTATAAAATTTATATATGGTATAACAGTAAAGTTAAAATATTAGATATTATATATTAAAGTGAAATCAAATTTGAATTAGTTATATCTATTATGCTTATACAACAGGAGGGTTTGGTGAGTCACCCAGCGGCCAGGATACATTGGATTTTCCAACCGGTGGTTGTGATCTTCCCTACCCTCCTAGAATAACGTACTGGATTTAGTTAATCCAATGGCTGGCCTTTCCTCGCGTCACCAGGTGTATTAAATTTATTTCGTAATTGTCGATTCATAACTTGGGTTTTCCATTATGTAAAGGCAGTTACGGCACAGCTGTGACATTCTTTTTACAATACCAGATTGATATTTCAATCGATCCCTTTACATTCTCTCTTAATGTTCCATGGTGATTTCATAGTGCTTTGGGTAATTTATTTATTTCTCTTAACTTCCCTATTCCATAACGGATCAGAATCCCTAGGATGCCTTTGTATTCTCCCCTCAACAACAGAAGGTATTCCCAATCAAGATTGATTTTTGCATTAATTTGATTCTCTCTATAAAATGTCAAACTCCAATCGAGAACATCATCAGTTCCAATTGAACCTGTAAGTTTTTTTCTTCTTCCATTTCTTCTCATTACGATTTCAGTCCACTTTCAATCAGGTGATTTTCTTTCCGTTTCATTCATGCAAAGTTGCTTAAATAGACGTCTCCAATTCCTCCGATAATGTTGTGTTGTGATTTTTGATTTTCACTTCCTGATGTTACCATGCCAAATATTTTTTTTTTTTGAAATAATGCTTCATTACATCTAAACTGTATCACTTCTATGTTTGAATTAGGTATCTCATGAATTTTTTCTTCAATTTTCAGTTGCTGCTCAAAAGACAGACGATATGGCATTGCAGATTAGTGTCAAACCCCAGCTGGTACCATCCTCAATTACCCAAGATAGAGATTCCTTGATAAAGGAAAATCAAGCGTCATATTACTAGAAAATGGGAAGAATTGGACTTTTTGTGCACCAATGACGCTATCAGCGTCGATATGGTTATTGTTGACGAGCAGGTATTGATCCCCATATTTCCATAAATTTTTATAGTATAATTATGTACGACTTGTTGATACAGGGAGATAAGTTACATGCCATCATAGCCAAAAATATTATCTGGAAATTTGATAAGCAGATTCGAGTGTGGTTTGCACACTATTGAGAAATTACACTTGACCGCTGCTAAATCTATATTCAGGCCAGCAAACAATGAGAAGAGGGGTTACTTTCGGTGGAAAACCTCATTCTCTGGGCTGGATCCCTATTTCGTGTCGATTATTTGGTTCGAAGCACTCGAAGTGAATCTTCAAAACATACATTTTACAGGTAATTCTTAATGTATCCATTTCATCTAATTTTATATTCCGATTCATGTACTGTTATGTTCCTGGCAGTACATAGGTTCCTTAACATTCAATATTAACAGGTGCCTCTAACACAGATTGTTATATGTGTTCCAATTCCCTTAGTCACTACATCTATTTAATGTGGATGCCGGTTGGCTTCTTAAAAATCGTTAATAACAAACTTCAGAGGGATGGTGGGAAACATAGCCAAATACGTAACATTATTAAACCAGTTTCATTGAGTTTACTAAGAATGGTTAAAATCCAAGTTCATAGGTATGCTTAGGTTTCGGTATTGTTTTTATTGTTAACTTTCGCGAGATAACTATAGAGAATGCTAGATATATACAGTCTACTACTAGCATCGCTTGGTTTGTTATTTTGCAATCCATTTGTCCATATATGTAATTTAATGGTTATTTCCTGAGTCAGGGGATAAACAATGAATATCGCTCTATGGGAATCTGCCGCTAATCAAGTTAGGAATGACCCAATTTATTGTGACTTCACTCCATCTCTAACCAAGGACAAAAATATCTTTAAACACAATCGCCACAAACATGCTAACCGATGGTGGATGGCACTATCTTGCCTGCCCTAGGTGTAGCAAAAAAAATCTTGGTAAGGATAGTAAGCTTTGGGGCACTAAATGTGAAGGAAAAGTTGATATGCCAATCACAAGGTAATCACCCAAAACTGTGATTCTCATTATCCAATGAAATTTCTTCGTCATCTAACTAACGAACCGGGCAATGGTTCTTTTTTGCATCCCAAGATCAAGCTTCGCTTTGAAGTGGAGGACCACATTGGCACCACAGTATTTATGGCTCTGGATAGGGAGGTCCAGAAATTGGTCTGTTAAATGGCAACAGAACTCATAGATGCGACAAAGGTAATCTAGCTAGCTCCGTGTCCACCATTTTGCATGTATTCTTCGGTAGTTATTTTGCAGTTCATTTATCAGACTAACCTTACAATCCTTTAATGGGTCGTATTCTCTTCTTCACTAATATAAAGAGCGTAAGTATAAGAATCCAATAAATATATATAACTAAGATAATAATCTGCAACGTCATTGATTGTGCCTGTTCTATCTTAGCAGATTTTTTTTATGACTAAGCTGAGTAACATAGCTCAATTCCAGTGCCTGCAAGCATTCCACCACTTCTAATAAGAGTTTGACAGAAACACTTTTTGGTTCTATCAGCTTTACTACATGACATGCACAAGTATAAAATGAGTCATTAGAAAACAGGTCCTAGAGCACAACCCAACTTACAAGTACATTTATCTATCATGTGATTACGTTTTTGCTAACACGATGTTTGGCTCCTTAGTACTGCTCATAATGTAGGTGGAAGATTTAACTGCCATTGTTGTGTGTTTTGCTAATAGAAAAGAGGTCGAAGAGTTGATACGATGTACAGTGCATAGCTGATGAAAATTCATAGAGCGAGTGGAAACAATATCGTTGCACACATCTAACTAAACACATCAGTTGCTTTATTACTATGGAACAAAAAAGTCATATAATATTCATTCCGTACAGGTGATTTCCCTAGGACATGTATTCGAGGTCCTATATGAGGTTTTAGCCTAAGAAATGTGCTTGAGAAAATCACCATATACATTTGCTGGATAATTCCTAGCAGACTAGGTTTTTGAGAGTAGAATCTAAAACACATGGTTTCAAGATATTTTGTACGAAGTCTCAAGCAATGGAGAAAAAATTTAGACAAAGGATTGTAGGGATGCAATGTTCCTTTGTGGATAGTAGTATTAGTTTTTGCAGTACACTTGGTAAATGTAACTATTGATAAGGTTGATGTAATCCAGGGGACTTTGTACCGAGAAGTAATTTTTAAGAAAAGGGTTGGTACACTCTTTTTCTATTTCTATCAACTTAAGCACTTTAGTATCTGATGACTGATGTATATCAGTGTGAGCTGAAATTCGTTTTAGATTAGGCGTATTATTTCTCAAAATATTATATATTTGTGAGTAGATTTTAGAGTACCATATCAGGTGATACTTCCATTATCAATTTCAAGACATTATGAGATTTTGTAGTCGCTTTTAGAGCAGTTATAAAAATCTAAATAATACTCCCTCCATTTGTAAACAAGAGATGCGTATTTTTTAGGCTAACATAATTCATATTTTCTTGATGTATTTTTTAGGTTAGGCTAAGGTAATTCATATTTTCCTATATGGTGGACATTTTAATTTTGTGGGAGTACGAATTAATTTCCTTAAAATGAATCGACTTCGGCGGAACAAAGTTTACCTACACAAAATGTGCATTTATGAATGAAATTAAACTGACATTTGGTTTCTCACTTTGGCCCCTACGTAGACTGAAAATTCAGGAATCAAATCCTACAGGATCCGGTGGTATCATCGGCAGAAGAGAATAGTAGAAAAAGGAAAGTGGCCAGCAAACCAACTACAGGTAACACACACGAAAAACGACATAAATTATTCATATTACCCAACTGAAGGAGAATTTTACAGCGTTTATTAGCTGAATTCGGTTGGTTATGCAGGGAGGATCACAAGTAATGGAAAATATGAAAACTGAGACAGTAGTGGGCCGAACTGGAGTGAATGAATCAAAAATGGAATCGGAAGAAGAAAGGAGGGACGAATAATTTTATGAAATGTAAGTACGTTGCATTGGACATGCACTGTATATTTTTATAAAGTCATACAAACCAGAAGCGAATATAAATTAAATCATGCAGTTTTAAAATTCTTACATAGCAGGCAAGCGAGCAACAAGCTGCGCCGCAAGCCCTTTTTGAATTGCAAATCCTATCCTTTTACAAATAAACTCTCTTGAACCGGGGGTCATGACATTACTGTGCATGACTTTCTGAACTCTTTTGAGGAGTCAAACCGCCTCAGGAGCCAAGAAACCAAAAGTATCAAAAGCAAAGGGAATAAAAGTGTGTCCATTGTCAATACATGCTTTCTCATGCTTCGCTATCTTACCTGAGGCAGCTCTCAGCGCTGCTTGGCCGACAGTAAAGGTACCATGTCCAATTCCTACTAACGGAGAAACCCCCGTGAGGTCAACACATGTATGTTTTCCATTAGCCCATCCAAATATAAGTACGTCTGCTGGTCTGAGTGTGGATCTCCCCTCCAGTGGGTTTGTCAAAAAGTTAACAGCCGCTTCCTTCTTTGCTGAAATACCGGCTCGCCAGAACACATCATATAAGATATCTCTCACATGATTATGTCTAAACTTGAAGCCAGGATCTACCTTACAATGGGCAGCATGTTCCCCATATGTGTCTAAGCATCCTGTGAAGCAAACAGGGCAGCGTGAATCAGAAGGGTATAAAGGGATCATTTACCTGTATTTAAGGATGGATCGGTACTCCACGGGTGCCATCTTCTGTCCAAGGCCCTCAATTGGAATAGCTAGAAGGAAGTCTTGGGCATGCGCTGATTGTATACAACCAAAGACAGCTTTCTGTCTGTCCGACAACTCGTAATCTCGATCCATGTCTTTAACCACTTTACCAAAAAAGGGCACTCGTCAGGTTACTTTGTGCTTTAAGGGGGGCGGTGTCCTTACTAGTGAAGCTGCTAAAGTCATAATCAGGAAGAGTTGCATGTAATGCCTCCAAAGCCTTATGAAAATTGTTATCCATGCCTTCCACTCCACCATCCCTTAATATGTGATCTTGTAAACCCCATGATTGCACACGCGATGCAAGAAAGGCATAATACGACGTCTCTTTAGCAGTGTATAAGCCAAGGCCTCCATATCTAATAGGTAGGGTGGATAACCTCCACTGTAGATCCCCAAAAAAAGGACCTCCACAAACCACGATACCCTCCACCACCTCCCTCAAACCTTTATCAAAGATATCCACTGCCTCCGTGGTGTATTCTGGACAACCAATACGAAGCCCAAAGAGCAACTTGGAGATGCCCATACATGCACGAAGGAGTAGCAATTCACTCTGAGGATCTCGGAGCTTGGATAAAACTTGCATTAAATCTACTGCCTTCTCAGCTCTCTTAACGGAAAGTCCCTTCACAAACCTATCATCAAGGCTGACCGCACCACCCAATAATTTGACCCCATCACCCGTCCTTGATATTCCAGAAGGAAACATCCCATCTATAACCTTTCGTCCATCACAGGAAGGCCAAAAAATTTCTGTTTTCTTAATATTCAATATAAGCCCCAGGTCAGGCCCTTCCGTCTGGACAATCGTGAGTGCCTTGGCCACTTCCACAGTGTCACCAATAATAGTGTCATCATCAAGGTACCAAGCATGTAGAGATAGTGCACAATGTTTGTTTATCTTTGCTATAAGCTGATGAAGCACCAAAGCAAACAACACTGGCCCCAAAGGGTCTCCTTGTTGCACTCCTGTAGATGAATAGATATAATAGTCTCCCACATACAATCTTGCAGGTTGTCCGTACAAGTATTCAACCCAATGAGAAATGGATGGACATAACTTACGAACCTCAAGAAGCATGGCCGTTCGGTCGACTAAATTAAAAGCATTTGTAAAGTCCACAGTTAACATGGTAAGGCTAGCATCTGCATAATACTTACTGACATACCTATTCACAGCGTGTAAGATTGCCTCAGCCCCTCCTGAGACACCTACACCGAACTGAAAATCATGTAAGTAAACTGCCATTTCTTTTCCAACCCCCTTCATTGCTACCTTGGACACAAGACGACGCCAAATCGTCCCAACAACAATAGGCCGAATCTATTAATTAAAACAAAATGTCGGTTCATATTTCTTCTTCAGAAATTAATTAAAACAAATGGATGTCAATTGTCAAGTGTATTCATTGCGGGGAACCACAGTGGATGGATTAAAGACAATTCTTTAGAGCCCAAGCCTCTGAGCATGACGCTTACGGGTTAGATGCGCCTACCACCATTTCGGGTACCACCGTCGTTCACCATACACGGAGAACGCCTAACACAGAATGTGAACGCTGCTGACTGAGGAAATAGATAAAGGCGACTTACTCCTAGCTGTACATATATGATCCTTCGGTAGCATTACAAAGAAGTGGAATTATAGAGATGGGTGAATCGAAACCCCCAGTGTTATGCAGATGTCACAAGGATAATACAGGAAACATTGTAAGACACAATGCATTTATCTAATCGTAATAGAAGCATTTGAAGTACTGAGAAACATCGGCACATCAAATAATGACCGGTGAACAAAGTTTGGAATCTAAGAATACGGGAAATCATTTTGTACCTTAAGGTAATCCATGGATTAAGGAGAAAAATGAATTCCACCCTGAAATACCCAACTCTCTATTATGGTTTTATTAATGTCCCTCCAAATCAAAGAAGTTTTTAAAGCTATTTTAAACAGCAGAATGTCACGGATATCAATCCTAATTAATGATTGATCAATAATAATGAGATAATGTAAACGAAGAGCTTTTGGAACCAATTTCGACATACACAGAAAATTTAATAAAGTAAGAAGCCAAAATCTTACAACTGCCCAACACCCCAGCTTAAAACAGCGTGAAATAGCCCGTCCCGGTACGGCACGGATGATTCCCTAGTGTATAGATATATAACAAATTTGGCCTGGTTAAATCGGGGCCTATCAAAATTTTGCTCCCAACTAGAAGGAAGATAAGGGGTATCCAAAAATGATTGAAAAGTCTAAATTATCCTTCTACAATATTAAATTTGTCGATGGCTTCACTGATGTATCTCTTCCTCCGAATAAAACTTTAGAGAATGTTTTGAATAACACAATAATCAACAGAAACAAAATTTCATATCCAACGAAAAAAGATGGAATTTGAGAAGAATCACCGATCGAGAAAATATCAGTAGCGAATTGAAATTACAACTTTAGGGTTTTTAAACTACCTCCAAAACCTTCAACAACAACATCACCACTATCATCTCCCACTTCATCTTCATCATCATCTCTAATTTCTGATTCTTAAACAACAACCGATTCTTATTGATGTTCTTCATCGACGAAGAACATTAAACAGAAATCGGTAGATACGATGCATGTATATTAACCGATTGTTCTATTAAAAAACCTTTAAATTATTCATGGTTTCTCAAATTATTTCCGGCAATATCGGTTTTCCATCCCTAGAGTCGCACCTAGGGTTACATATGTTTAGATCTATGTTATACAGATTATTATGGGTGAGATTTTTTATCCCAAAATTTCTTGCATGATTGGGTGAATTTTAGAGGTTCCAAGATGGATTGTTCTTCCTTGATTTATTGAAGTTACAACCTAAATTGCTGCCGATGCTGATATCCTGACGTCATCTGTTGATTTTGAAGCGGACCTGAATTTTGATGCACATTTCTACAATAGCCTATTGATTGAGGTAAATTTTAAATCTCCCATCTGTTACCTCGATTCTTACCTAAATGTCAAATTATTTTAATCACCTCGGAACGCAATTGGATAATCATCAATCATGGCCAAAACCTTTCTAATCCAATTTGCTCTTTATCATATTGCTACAAAATCTCATTATATGTTCACTCTAATATCAGAAAGTACCTAAAATTGATTAATCATTCGACAAAAAGCTCTGACCTGTTTTTTTTTTGTTGCCCCCCTTGTAGTTGTTCTGTTGGTGGTGTTCTTCTAGGTTAGAGTATTTCTTGTAAGTTTGCATGACTTTATTTGGTTTTCTGTGCTCATCATTGGCAATGTAGGATTTACTATAACTTCAGGTTTTCATACCAACATCATCAGCTACTCAGCATCTCCGTCAAGGATAATTCCATGAAGTCCCCTTTGTATCACATAACTAACGTAATTAAAAATTGCAATTGACATGATAGGAGTCAAAATTCCAGTTGTAAATGCTCGTTTCCATAGTGGTTGTGTCAAGATACTAAGAAAAACATAATCACATAGTGCAACCCGAAGACTTAAATGAATAGCCATTGCAGTTAAGAACAATTGAAATCCTCTTGTGGTGCTTAACCTTATTTTGTTTCTTGGTGTAATTCTCATTTGGTGTGGGCAGATAAGGAATCCAAAAGTGTCTGATCATCCAGGGAAGTGAACTTCAAAGCATATGGATTTAGGCTTGAGCTTTTATAGTTTGGATGGTACTTTTCATAAACCATTACAACTGCTTGAAGAGATTTTTGTCAAAAAAAGTAACTGCAGCAAGCCAGCAACTAATATGCTTCACGTAACTAATGTAATTCATTTACTTAGTTTATGTTGGCTTTCGTACTTGATTTTAAGTTTTTTGTACAGTTGATTAGTTTAAGCTCGTAGGTATGTAGAACATTGTACCCCTTTATGTGTTATTCACCACCAGAGTTTTATTAAAAGTTTAACTAAGCTTAAGAATGTTTCTTGGTTTTGCAGCAATGTGAATGAATCACTTGAAGTTAATTTTTTTGGACTTTTTAGTGATAATCGGCGTATGTGGGACTTTAGTATAATCCGATTGTTGGTTTTGCCAAAATGAACAATCTTCTGTGCCTTTTTTTACCAACAATCGGTTTATTTGGTCATCCTTATACACCGATTGCTAACTCACTAATTGAAAGTACAGTAGTAATCGGCTTATATCTTTCACAATAGCTGCCGATTCTGACAAAGGTAAAAAAAAAAAAAATACGGCTTATATGCCCACCGATGTAAACCGATTGGAAGATATATTAAATGAAACATTTCTGCTGTTTTTTCTTATATTAGAATCGGTGTTTATGTAATCATTTATGCACCCACTGGTTCGATGCATTTTAAGTAATATTCACCGATTATTTAAATCGGTCTGTGGGTAAGTCATATACACCGATTATAGTTTGTTTTCATGAATGAAGAACATCAACCCGGAATCGGTATACAAATGTTTGAACATCCCCCAATTCTGGGTTGATATTTTTTCAAAAAATTTATGGTTTGGTGATAAATTATTGTTTATTGTTTTTTCGGTTAACTAGATTAAACATTTGTTAATCACCCGAATTAACACTAATTAATCAGGGATAAATTAGCTATTAAGTAAAATATTTGGATAAGGGGTTTTTCATTTTACTCTAAAATATCTTATTTTGTCACGTAGTGATAGGCCCAAATTAATCGCAGTAGGCCCCAATTTAGCCAGGCAAATTTGGAACTACATCAAATAAATTATTAAATGTTAGTTCGGAGAACTTAGACATACTTATTTGTTGGAATTTAGTTCAGCATAGTGAGCTTACAGATTATCATCTTATGAATAGAAATTAGTGTAGTGAACCTAGAGTTGTATAAATACATATAGGTTTGTGCTTTGTTTCTTGTTGTTTGCGCTTAGACAAGAGATATGCTTTTTCTTTAAGTGGGGAGTTTTGAAGACTAGAAGGTGGTTCGATTTTCGAGGACAAAAATGAATAAGGTGGGGAAAATGTAAGGACCCTCGAGCTCGTCAACGCTATCAGACCGGTCAAGTGACGAATTAGCCAATAATGACTCGATTAGTTAATATAGATTTTAATTAATAGAAATAATCTAACAACGATCTAGATGCGAAATTAGTACCATTGAATAGATCTTGAAAAGTTACGCAGAATGGACTACTTGAACGTGTCATTCGGATATCAGACGAAGAAGATATCATCAGATTTATTTGAAGGGAAAGATAGTCATCTTGCACTTTAGCCGCCTTGGATGCCCGTATCAAGTTTTTGGGTGCCTTTAGCAAATTTGGTCGGCCTTATCTCAATCGAGAAGATTAAGTCGTTCTCATTTCTCTCTTCTTCTTCATTATTCTTCTTCTTTCTCCTCAGCTCGTCTGTTTATAATTTTTGTTCGATTTGGGTGGTACGAGTAGGAGTTTGATTGAGAGAATCATTTGATGATGATGAGTATATGATGAAGGGGATGTTGTAGCCGTGAATCAGGATGAAGAACAATTAGTGTTCGAATCCGGTAAGATAAATTATAGATTCAATTATTGCTTTGAAGATTGATTAAGAAATTGCAGAATTAGGGTTCCTCTGTAAATCAAAGATGGTGATGAAGATTGTTGGGTGTTTATGGTTTGAGATAAGATTTCAATTGTGGCAAAGGAAGGAAGAAGTCGACCTCAGTTGCCTGAGCAACACTGATTTGAGGTAATTGCTCTTATTAGTAAAATCACTTCAATTCCGATATTGAAATTATATAGTTGATAATATTCTCTCATTCAGTATGAATAAATGATGCTACATCAATCCAAGACAGGTTCTTTCAAGAAGTTAGTTGGCACACGAGACACAAGTTGATAATTGAATTAAGGTCTGAGATGGGTGTTAAGTGAAGTTTGGTTGTGGCTGAATTTTCTTAAGTTATAGATAGTGGAGATGATACAAGAATTGATTTTATTTCAAGATGGGGATTTGGTATTGTTGTGATTACAGGGAATAAAATGAGTTAGAATGGATAAGATTTCAGTGAAGATCTGGGTGTGCAGTTGAGTTTGTTTAAATGAGAATGATGATTTTGTTTACGGAAGTTTAAGTGTGCCAGAGAATGGTGGTTGTATATCTGTGTTGAAGAATTGTTAAGAAGATTGTGTTATGCGTTGAATCCATAATTTTCTAGATAAATGCTAGGTTAGCTGCAATTGGTGTTTGTAGAGTGAAGAAGATTGGAATTGGATTTGAAATGAGGTTATATAGGGTTGTGTTATGATTGGATTGTAATTGCAGATGGAATTGGAATTAATTTGGTTGTGTAGATAGAGCTGAAATTGTGTTGTTGGTCTGAGTTGTTGAGTTGTTTTGAGATGCAGTTTGTGATTGATGTAGTATACATGTGTCACAAAAGGTGTTATTGCTGGAATGAAGATTAGTGAAGGTGATTGTAGAATTATAGATTGTAACTCAGTGTTGGCTTGCAGCTACTGCACTTTAGGTAAGCTAGAAATGTATTTGTATTTAAATTATGAAGTTTATCTGAATTGAATTTGAGAATGTTTTATGAAATTGTTTTAGCTGAATATTATGTGTAGTGGTATTGTAGAGTTGTGTTGCACAAATGATTGTGCACTTGTATTCTTTGGCCTGAGCAATGGCCCTGGCATGTGCAGAGACTTAGGCCCGTTAGACATCCCAGACAGTTTAGCTGACTTAGTCGACCAGTTGACTTACTGAATAGGTTTGACCCAGTACTGACTCAGTGAACCTTGACTGAGTTAGTTCCATTGACCATTTGACCAGGACCTTGACTTGACTATGGATGTTGACTGTTAGTTGACCCATGACCGTTACTTTGACTGATAGTGACCGTTAGTTGACTCGGATGGACCAGGCCTTGGATTATTAGACTTGTTTAGTGGACTTGGGCTTAGTACCATGTATTCTTAGGTTTGATATATTAGATCCCTTAAGGTCCGAATTAGCATTTGGTTTCTACTACAAAGTTGTAGATATTCATAAGACTTGGATAATGAACTATTAAAACCAATCTAGTTGAATTAGTAAACCTTATTTGTTCTAAAGGTATATAATGATAAGGTGTAGAACCATTAGATAAAATTGTATGATTCTTGTGTGAGCCATTTTGGCTAGATACTTAGAGTTCTTGTGTGATTAAAAACTTATCTTTATTAATAACGATCGATTCAAAGGATGAACCAGTGGATCTCGAGGTAGGCGTGGCTTCAAAAGAGGTGGGAATTTACATTTAACTTTTTTGTGATTATTGTTGTTTTCCTTTATAAAAGTTTATGTTTGATAAATTCATGCATTGTCTGATTGTATATTCCATGCATTTTTTAATTAAGGAATTGTAATGCTTTGTTTGTCCTTATGAATTGTTTGGGAAATAATAATTTCCATATGTGGTAAATAGGATACGCTCATTCATTCATATCTAGTTACTTTCGAAACAATATATGTGTAAGGAATTGGTCGACACCAGTATATGCTATTTGGTGTGCAAGGAATTGGTCGACACCAATATATGTTATTAGGTGTGTAAGGAATTGGTCAACACCAATATTATTTAGATGTGGAAGGAATTTGTCGACATCAATATTATCTATTAGGTGTGGAAGGAATCGGTCGACACAAGTTCCATATACATGTTTGTTTATCTCTGAGAATTGGTTGTCTTTTGGTCTTTGGGAGGACATGTATTGTTTTTTAGATCATGTCAATGATTACTTGAAAGTTAAATATTATTTCTACTGGGCACCCCTTTTAGGAATGATGTGCTCTCCCATTCCCACTTTTAATTTCAGATTCATATCAGAATTGCGCAGCGGAAGCTTCGAGGAGTTGAGATTGTTAGTTGGTTAACATCGGCTATGTTTATTATGATATATATTTTATTTGTAAATCAACTCACTATTGTGTATGTATCATTTGAGAGGAGTTCTTGTATATATATATTTCAGAGTGGGGCTAGTTTTTGGTTAAGTTTAGTAGTAGATTTCTTAACTGAATGCTGAAGTATATAATTTAGATTCTTAGTGCCTCTTTATTTTGTTAATCTCTTAGATTAGTCAACTGCTAGCTTTGGGGGCGCTACAGGATGTTTCGTTCTGCCAAAAAAGATCACATAAAAAATCAATGCAATTTAGCGTGATTTCTCGTGGGGAAAACATACAAACTCAAAGGGTATCCACATAAAATCTTATGTTTTTCTGTGAAAACCAATTGAATTAGGTGGTCTTGGTTTTAAGGAGGCAAATAAAGTAAATCAAGCTATGATTAGTAAATTAGCATGGAGAATTATAAGTAATCCAGATAATCTATATACTAAAATCAAAAAACACGGGGGGTACAATAACCACACCCAACTATTTTGTTCGACAATCTGTATGGACTAAACTCCAATATAATTCTGAGAGTAACAACTCAATCAAGGAATATATCTAAGAGATTCATCTCTTTATTAACACAATCAATAAATCATAATATATAGAATCTGAGAACCTGATTGTTATGAGAATAAGTCGGATGGTACCAAAGACCAATGTCCTAGTGTCAATCAAGTTCTGTCCAACAAACAAGGTTGGATTTATCAATTGTGATTGAACATCGCATGACCTGTGATATAACAAAAATATAATGCGGAAAACAAATAACACAGACACCAGAAATTTTGTTAACGAAGAAACCACAAATGTGGAAGAACCTCGGGACCTAGTCCAGACTTGAACACCACATTGTATTAAGCCGCTACAAACTCTAGCCTACTACAAGTTAACTTAGGACTGGAATGTAGTTGAGCCCTAACCAAGTCTCACACCAATTAAGGTATAGTCGCATTCCTTACACCTCTTGAATTTTGCAAGACTCTACGCACTTGATTCCCCTAGATGACGTCCTTTACAGCCTAGAATTTGCTACGACTCAAAGTCGAAGAATTATAAACAAATCTATCTTCCACGGATAAGCCTATTTTATTTGTCGTTTCCGTATTAAGATAAATATCAAGGTGAACATGAAACTCAACTAATACTCCGGTCTTATACTCCCGAAAAGCAGCCTAGAATTTAGTCACCTCACAATATCCCAACTGACATACAAAAAAAGTTATTGCGGAATCATAAGAGTCTGAGACGAAGAAACTGAAGTGATTACTTTTTATATCTTACTATCGGAGATAAATCTTGAGAAAACCTTGGAGAAGATTAAACTCAATACGGTAGAAAAGAGTAATATCAGGATACACAACAACAAAGAAAATAGTTGGACCTGGCTTCACGAATCCCAAGCGAAGTATTAAAGTCGTTAAACCTAGTAATGGTTTTCAGAAGAACTGGAAACCTAGGTTAAGAGATAATAAACTATAGTTTACAAATAGGACACATGAGAATGTCGGGATTAGGTATCCCAGATGCTATAGTTTCTCCTTATATAGTATTTCAAATCAAGGTTGCTTACAATCAAAGCTAAGATAACTTAGTAACAAAGCAGTTAATATCCACTGTTAGATGAACTCCTGATTTAAGATTCAAGCTAAGTTTGCTTAGAAAATAAGAAATCAATCTCCATTGTTAGATGGTTTAGCTTGATACACACAAATAAAATATACCTATATTTATATATGGATGAACCGTACCTAAACGTGTATAACAAGTTGTCTCAATAACAGTTAGCTGAAGTTAGCCATATGAACACTTTTAGATTAGCTATATTCATCTAACACTTCTAGACTCAATTTGATAATCAATCAATCATGATAGATAATCAAATGTATCTAAATATGTTTTAAGAGAGTTGTTCAAATGCTCACTATCTCATATAAATATTCATGAATCATTTGAAACATATTCAACTTGGTTTGTAAGTGTACATAGTACTTATACCAAAGTAGTAGAAATCGTTCCTCGGTTCTACTCGGTTGGGGAGCGAGGAGCAATAAGTTCGGACTTGGAAATTGCCAAAACACGGTCTAATACTCGGAATATATTTATTAGAGACTTATATATTTCTGCTTATACGTCATCATTTGTACCTAATTTGAGGGGTTTCGAAATTTTTATTGAAAATATTTATCATGTATTTAGAGTTTTTCTATTTCATGAATCCAATCTGAGGGGTTTCGAAATTTTTATTTTTTGATTTTAGTTCATGCAAGGCCAACTCGAAAAAATTGTTAACTCGTTTTGCTCAAAAATATGTCCAAATCGGAAAAAATTGTCCGCCTTAATCGCTAAAAATAGAAAGTGGTTTGGAATCAGAAATCGCCTCGGTCATATAGACTGTAGCGATTACTTGGCGAGTAATACACACTGTTCGCATACCACAGTTCCGTACCTATCACGATAAACTAGTTCGCAAACAAGAGTTCCGGACTTGAACTAGCAATTCACAGTTTGCATACATGGTATGCATACTGTGTTGTATCTAGACATTGGCCGTAGTTCTAAAACCCTCGTTAATCATTTGAAACATCCTTAGAAGACGAAAATGGTAATCTTACACATACCACTACCTTCAAGTAATTTAAAAATGATTATTTGATCTATACGAAACATCCCAAGTTAACATCAAATGATTGTCTCACACAAATCATGTAAGATGTTCAAGGTAATTTTCACATGATCATCTTGATTTGATATTTAGTTTCCAACAAACGAATTGTTTACAACTAAAGTTATCAAGTAGATAATGAAGCATTCTAAGATTTAAGCTCGTATTTCGAGAATTATATAAACAAGATAAACTCAACTCGAAATTCCATATGTATAACACAAATTATATATAGTTATATGAATTAGTCTCATTAGTAGATATAATTGAATAGACTTCTGAGTGATATATAAGTTTTAGTCTCCACATACGTTTTGTAGTCGAAGTTCCTCCAAACTCTTTAGTAGATCTTCTTTTTCAATTGGTGAACGCCGTGAAGTCTAATGCTCAACTACACACTTTTATCCTAATTCGAGACATAGCTATAAGTAGACTAGAAATCAAGCTTTGATCAACTAAACTTGACAAACAAGCTTGAGATAGTAACGCTTGCGAGTTCGAATGAGAAGTGCTCTAACAATCTCCCCCCTTTGTCAATTTTAGTGAAAAAAACTATCAATACATATGGATTAGAAAATAGATAAACTTTGTAGCTTTTGATCCATCATGCTTGATTTCCTTGGCTCGTCAACTTCCTTGAATTCTTCGTTACTTCAAGTTCTCCATTAATTCTGAATGTGTTCAACTTGGTGTCATTGTTGTTGAATATCCGTAGCAATAAAAATACGAAAACAACTGTTCTCAATGATTGTTATTCAGTGTCATAGTATTATTATATTAATCAAAGTCAAATTGCATCACAACTTCGAAATAATACTACGGTGATATGTATCACTCCCCCTTAGTCAATACTTCCATATTTTACACAATAGGTAAAATCTATAGAATGAAATCCACTCCCCCTAACATAATGATTCGTAAACCATATGTATGTAGTGTGAACTACTAAATAATTCTCCCCTTTTTTTTCAACGTAAATTGGCAAAGGTATGAAAACTATGGCATTGTTATGAATTCTCAAAAGATAATTCATGACTAAAGAAGCATATCAACTTTTCTTTAGATGATTTCACATAGCCGAAACTTTGTGTATTCATCAAGGAATTTATTACGATACAAGTTAACCCCTACAAATTCCAAAAACTCTCTCCCCATAAATATATAGGTATTAAGCACAAGTTCATTTAAGAACTCTCCCCCATTTCATGTCATTCCCACAAGATCAACATGAGCGACCTTACTTTTACAAGAAAAGAAGGATTTCTTTGGACATTAAAAATCATATGGATTTGTATCTAGCAAACATCGAGTATGTTAGAGCACTGCTCGGTCGAACTCGCAAGCGTTGCTATCTCAAGCTTGTTTGTCAAGTTTAGTTGATCAAAACTATAAGTTTTGATTTCTAGCCTACTTATAGCTACATCTCGGATTAGGATAGAATGTGTAATTGAGCTTTATACTTCTCGGCATTCATCGATTGAAAATGAAGATCTATTGAGGAGATCTTGGAGAAACTTCATCAACAAAAGGTATGTGGAGACTAAAAAATTTCTATCACTCAGAAGTCTATTTAATATGCGTACCTAGTATGAAAACTTTACTACACCATTTTTAGGAATTAGCAATGGAGCCTGGCCGTTGCAACGGCATATCGCCGTTCCAAAACACGATGTTGCATTTTTTTCGCAACGGCATAAGCTCCGTTGCGAATCTTGGTCAGCAACGGAGATTCGAAACGTATCGTGCCGTTGCGACTTTGTTTATTAGAAACCAAGGTCTGCCGCTGCTAAGATATTTCTAATTACAGGAATACCCCTACCCGGAACTAAAATATTATTGGTTCTGGTTCTAATTTTCCGGTTCTGATTCTAATTTAGCAACAGATCAAAGACGTTGTTAATATTTTGCAACATAAAAAAAAATCAAGTCTTCATTGACCTGGTCAAAATCCATTTCCCCCCACACATTTCCCCCTGCAGTTACCCAGTTCCCCATATTCATCATTTCCACAGATATACAAACTATGTCATTCATTCATTCAACATACAAAACTGTATCATATTATGAAAAATGGATTCTTCAATTGATGTTAACAAAAAGTATTAGTATTTGATACAAATGTATTCTAAGTATCACAACAAACTGGTGTACACATTAGAAACTTACTTGGTTCCTAAGTTCAGTTCATAAAAAGTTACGAAATTCCTAAGTTTTTCCAACTTAAATCACTATAAGGAGATATTATATAAACTTATGAATCTTGCAGCTGGTAAGGGAAATAATGGTTGCTGCCTTGTTCTCCAACCTTCCTGATCTCACAATAGAGCATCAATCAATTAACATGCGAACAAAGCGTCACAAATTCTTCTAATCAGATAACGCATCGAGCGTTTATAGACCCAATTTAGTGTAATAACTGGTTTATCATATTGGATAAGTATATGATAAGACAAATAAGAAAATAGAAAAGAAGCTTACAACAACTGCGAGGTCTATTTATACAAAGAGGAGGAACACCAAAGAATGCAACTAAACATGTCATGAAGTCGTACTTGTTAACCCTTCAGAACCTGATGGTGTCTTGGATATCATTTCTTTACCGCCATCAATTTGACAATTTCCCAGTGTAGTAAAAGTCCTTCCAACTACAATACCTTCCTGTTAATTGAGGTATGCATTTACAAATTAGCAAACGAAGTCGTATAAACAACACTACTTTGTACACTTAGGTAATGAAGTAGTGTTACCACTCAAATCCAGTATTTGGAGTTTTGAGAGAGCTTCAAATGCATCTCAAGGGATCTACAAATTCCAATGAACAAGAAAGCATATATATATATATACTCCATATAAGATAAAATGAGGCTAAGGTAGGAAAGAAAACACATAACATGGCACTTGAGTAGCTTATGAATTATATACAAGGTTCTTTTGTATACTAGCATTGAATCTTGTCATTTCTGCCATCTTAAAAAAGTAAAAACGTAATTAAATCAGAAGTAAATTACCTTTGTAAGGGATTGTTATCCAGCTTTAAGCATAACATATTAGGGAGAGAGCTTAGGATTGAACCAGACCATTCCTTAAATTTATTCCCAGATAATATCAGAGTCTGAAACACATTGAAAAGAATAAGAAAGTACCCAAGCTTTAGGCTTCCAATATAACAAGTAGGAAACTTCGCCAATCACGGTGGATCCGATTCACGGTTTATGATTTTTGCTTCAATGAGTTAATGAACTACATGATTTTTGTTCTCTCATATGTATGCATGTATGTATGTAAGTATGTGTGTACATAAGTTTATTAACACCATACATGTAGCGCATACTATGCTTTACCAGTGAAACTATCAATTACGTACGAATATGGTCGCAATATTGAGATTATAGAGAAGGCGAACCTTGGAAGAGAGAGAGAGCCAAGCTACCTTGACAATAACATTTTCTTTCAAGGAAGTGGAAGTGGAAGCAGACCCTGTATCACAACTTTAATTGTGTTAAAATGAAATAACACATTTATTTTTTAAACTGTTATAAACATATGATTTGTTCACATCAGTACTATCTAAGAAAGTCATATTCAACTTTCCTTCATCAGCAGAGACTCTACTTCGGAGATACTTCAATAAATCCGGTGTAGAAACATTCACCAGCGAGATATAATCAAAACTCAATTAGGTAAACTACTTAACTGATCAACACTTTAAATCAAGTAAACGACCCAATCCCAGTTCAAACCTTCGAAGACTTCGCATCGGATTACCAATGAGCAGAAGCTTTCTGAGACTTTTCATCATGCCTGTAGTAAAATTATAATCAATAATGATAGCATTATCATGTTTACAAAGCATGCCAACAATTTTGAACAACCAAAAAAATAATAGAAATTTTTGCTGGTTGTGCACGGGGCAGTAAGTAAGTTTTTAGTGGAAAGGTGAAAATATTGTGACATCAAAGGATGTTCATACACAATTACCAAATACTAAAGAAAGTTTTTCTCAAATCTGTAATTCCAACACGACACACTGTAAAAATATTTGAGATTGGATGTTGGAGACTTAATAGTAAAAGGAGAACGGGAAGAGAACTAGACTACCTACTAATGGAGTCCAATAGAATAATTTCTTGGAAATTGGATGTAGCATTATATTAAGTTGAATTTATATTATATTGCTAACTATACATTTTAACTCTTTTTGTCGTTTTGGACAGCTTGCAACAAATTTTGGAACCCTAAAGAATAAGGAATTAGATATCTAGGCAACTTGGGTGGTTTACAAAATGTTGTCACTAAAAATTGTGAAAAGAATAATACTGATTGGCATTTCACTCCACTGATAAGTGCTCAAAGAAGTTGCATCCAACTGTTAACCTTACCAATTTCTAGAGGTAGTCCTGAGAGTGAATTATTTGACAAGGAGAGCCCCTATTTCTTCCGGTATGGAAGAGAGCATGTTGTTCCTGTAATTCAAAGTCAAATATTGATACTTAGAAGATAGATGCATCAATAACTATACATAATTGTGGTAGTACAATAGAAGACAATGAAAAATATATATAAATTCTTGACCCCATTGAGAATTCGGTGAGTGAACTGTAACCAGTGATTGATGATGGGATTGAAGTAATCCCTGCACCCAAAATACGTAAGCAGGTGTGCCAGAATATATATGACTGGAAAAATTGAGATTCAGGGAGCATTTTCCCCCATGCTTCAAGTTATGTACGAAAATTCCTTAAATATCTAAAGATAATGAATGCAATTTCAACTCACTGTTCTGATGGAGGTCTAAATGAATAAGTCGTGAAAGAATTCCTATATTTTCTGGGATACTGCTCAACAAATTCTTGGCTGCATAAAAATCCACCAATACTATCTCCAGAAAAAGATTTGCAGGTTACAAATATCAGGAATAACATGCATTGAAACACTTACAAGCATTTAGTTAAGTAAGTGTTGTCCATGACATTTGAATGTTCTCACACAAAATTGTTAATTTGTTCCCCTGACAAAAGCTTTAGATAATCAGTACTTAAATCACTGATAAAATGATTCACGATTTTGGCAATTGGCATGTTAAGGCACAATGAATAATGCACAATCACCATAAAATTTGCTCTAAATACAAGTACCTCAACATCCAGTTTCACCAATTTTAAGCAGTTGCTCGGATCTCCTAGAAGCTTGTTAAACTATTGTTGGAGGCATGAGAAGGAGACTAGACTTGAACATCTAAAATTGTGAAAACAAGCATATGGTGTATAGATCTGTAACAATAAACTCACTAATGGAGGGCAAAGATTTAAAAAGGGATGTGAATATTCACTGATGAGTTACCTTAAGGTCTGACAAATTTATGCTTATTCCTAGGGAGCTTGGTAGTTCTTTAAGTTTGTAATTCGAGCAACCGAGCATGAAATAATGTCAGAAAATATAAGCATTGTCACACATAAAGTAATAAGATATCGTTATGAGTGCATCAACAAACTTCATAGGCAGAAAAACATCCACCCCTCCATGTTATCCCCAAAAAATTGACCCATGACGGTATCTTTGACTGTCTGCAGAGTTAACTTTAGCAAGGACTGAGGTGTAGGCTCAACAAAGCGTTAATATCCATTCAACATTGCCAACATAAGCTTGTGAGAAGTTAACCTCTCTGAGCTTTTAGGAATGGATCTATAACATGACATATATAGCTATTTTTCTATATCAAATGCATCCTCTAACCAGACACTATGTTGTATTTCAGAGAATTTCATAAGCATCAGATGGGAAAATCATATTAGAGTCTTTGTGACACCTCTTCATTAATTGAGGTTCCTGAAAAACATAGTAAAATTTTAAAATAACCAACACCTGGAAATGCTGAAAATTTATTATACCGGGAACTGAGCAAGATGAACTATCTTTTTCAACTCAAAATTGAAGTTTTAATGTTAGCACCAAATGACAGTGTAAGAACTAATAGCCCATCGATAATCAAAAGACTAAGAAATATATTTTTAAAACACATAATGGTACGTAATTTTGGAGGCTAATACAACTAATTATGCTAACCAAACATCAGATTAATGAAAAAAAATACTAACACTTAAAACTATACCAAATCCATTCCATGAAATATAAACAACAAACCACAAAATCAGTTTATAATTTACAACCCAAAAATATAAATTGAACCCTTAATTGAAAATAGATCAAATCCCTAGCTTAATAACATAAAAAAATATACCTTCAATGTTCTTCAGAACTCCAAAGTACTTTAATTCTTCAACCTTTACAAACCCAAAATAGAAAAACTAAAATCGTATTAGATTCACATATGAAACCCTAAACTGAAAGAGAAAGAAAAAAATTGAAAAACCAAAATTGAAAAAAATAGATTCACTAATGAAATCGAAAAAATGAAACCCTAGGATTCGATAAACTTAAATAAAATATCTAAATCCTAAAAATAAAAGTCTTTAATCCCTAAAAATCACAACTGAAACCCTAGATATCAAAATATGTGAACCCTAAAAATTATGTCAAAGATTATACCTGGTGATAGAGTGTTACACGATGATAGAGATGGAGATCGCGATGAAGATAGAGAGGAGAGGAAAGAGTATGTGGTTAAGCAGGACAAAAAATGAATTTCAGCCGAAAAATGAGTGAACAAAATCGACTAAGGAAGATATAGGTGGATTGGGATGAAGGGTGGAAAAAAAAGGCTTGACCAAAGTTTGACTGGAGCGTATTTAACAGTCCAAGTTTTCCCGACCACACGCGTGCTTCGCACGCTTGAACTCAGCGCAGTTGCTATTTGCAACCTTCCTGTTGCGATTGCAAAATTCGCAA
The DNA here is from genome assembly GCA_023529315.1 of Papaver bracteatum. NCBI lineage: Eukaryota > Viridiplantae > Streptophyta > Magnoliopsida > Ranunculales > Papaveraceae > Papaver > Papaver bracteatum. Next base: position 70,686 of record JAJJWX010003153.1, read on the forward strand.
CAGATTTACGACGTTGAAAAAAATTAGCAACAAGGATTAACAACGGAAAATTAGCAACGACACTAATTTGAGTTGCTAATTCTTTAAAATGGTGTAGTGTTGTTTTGGTATGATTCAGGTCCGGGAACATTGTTTGCATACCTAGTATGCGAACAATTTTAACTGTTAAAGTATGGGAACCAAGCTTGCATACCATTATGCGAATGTTTCTACCTGAGTTAGGTCTGGGACAGTTGTTTGCGTACCTATTTGTAAACGGTTGAACCATACCAAAGTCTGGAATTATAGTTTGCGTACCTATTTGCTAACTTAGTGGTTAAAGTTCTAAAATTGGTTATGTATGATTCTCATACTCATGAACAAATACATTTATAAATTAAGGAATGTAATCTTTGTAAACCGTAGCTTAATGTTAATGAATTGATTCTTATATATGTATTTTGTACGATTACGAATCAATTTGATTTTGTTTTAATTGGTTTTTATATACTTCTATGAGATATAAACAATTGAAAAACTCTATGAGTAACCACTAGTGGAAAAGGGGGTTTTAATGACCCACATCCTCGACCCTCAGTAGCGGTCAACGGACCGTGGACCGGTCAAGACGGTCGTAGATATAATAAATTTTCGGAGCACAAATTAGAGCGTTAAAAACAGTCATTGTATAATTTTTTTAATTACGGTTATATCCCTGAATCATCAACCCACACCGCGACTGTTTTACCTAGTTGAATCACTGCTACTTTTCGTAGGAGGGACCCTCCCTTTCTCACCTCTTTATTATCGATGCAATAAATATTATGGAGACTGTGAAAATGACCATATTACCCTTATTGGAAATAAGTGCAATAAATATTATGGAGACTGTGAAAATGACCAGACTACCCTTATCGAAAATAAGTAAAGTAAATATTACACTCTTTGAAAATGGACATATTACCCTTACTGGAAATAAGTGCAATAAATATTATGGAGACAGTGAAAATGACCAGACTACCCAATTAAATGTAATAAGTAAAGTAAATATTACAGACTGAGAAAATGAACATATTACCCTTATTAGAAATAAGTGCAATAAATATTATGTAGACTGTGAAAATGACCAAACTACCCTTATTGAAAATAAATAAAGTAAATATTACATACTGTGAAAATGACTATATTACCCTTATTGGAAATAAGTGCAATAAATATTATGGAGACTGTGAAAATGACCAAAAACTACCCTTATCGGCAATAGGAAAAGTAAATATTACAAAATATGAAAATGACTGTAATTGCAGGAAATCCTACAACACACCCCTTTATCATATCTTGATAACAATTTCTAGATCTAAATATAAAAATGGTGATAAAAATACTAAAATTATAAATAGACACCAAGATTTTTTACATGGTTCGATCAATGTGATCTACATCCACGGTTCTTCACTATAATAATTTGTAACTACATCAATTTTCATTTTCAATCTCCATTAATGGAGTTCTTGGAAGAATTCTAGATCTAGTTTTGTGGAAGAAGATGATAAAGAAATTACACTTTCTCTCTCTAAAAATCTCTCTCTGCCAAAGAACTTTCTCTCTCTTCCTAAAAATATCTCCCCTTCAAAAAATATGTCTCTCCCCTTTATATAGGATATTACATAGTGGATGACAGCTCACATTTCCCCTAATTTCGGATCTGAACTCTTGCGGTAATATCACAACAACATCATTGTCATTTCTCGCAGGTTTTCTCTTGTTATATTTCTTGCGAGCTTTCTCTATAAAATCTTCACGTCTTTCTTCATGTTTTGTTTTCCGTCCTTTATTGCGTCGTTTTGGTAATCAACCTGCGACACTTGCCGTGTGTGGTAGAAATTTCCGCAAGAGCGTTGTTGTTGCGAGATTCTGCTCCTACATTTTGCCTCTTTTTTCTTGAATATTGCTTGAAGAGCGATCTTCAGGAAAAAATCACTTGCTGTGGTTGTTGGAGTAGTCTTTGATCTTGTTGACGAAGGAACAAGCGAAAGAATACCAAACTTAAAAAGTATATACTTGCCTCTATTCTTTTGCGAAGTTCTGAAGCTTTGAGAAGAAATTGGAAGTATCATCTTGCAAAGTATGAAGTATGAAGTATGCGAAGTATCCTTGAAGAAGTATAAGAAGTATGAAGTATCTCAGAAGAAGTATAAGAAGTACTCAATCCTCGAAATATAAGAAGTATTTGTCCTTGAATAAGAAACATTGCCTCTACTCATGCGAAATTATTTCTTCATTTTTGGTGAGGATTCTTGCTGAGAAGATAAAGAACATAAAATATTTCCTTGGTAATCCATAGTTGCCTCTGTTCTTTATCTATGAAGGAGAATCCATGATAAAATGTTGAATGATTAAATTGCTTCTTTATTCTTAACTTGCCTCTGCCTCAAGTGATAATCATTTTAAGAAAATAATCATATTCTGCGAAATAATCACAATTCCTGTGAAATTCTGGGTGAATCTGTGAATTTATGAATGAGTCTGCGTGATTATGAATAACCCTGCTAATTTCTGAATATTTCTGCGAATTATGAATAGTGCTCAAATAGTACTGCGAATTATGAATAGTCCTGCGAATAGTGTCACAAATAGTGCTGCGAATTATGAATAGTAATTTCCATTCTATGCATTCCCATTCTTGCCTCTTGTTATTAATCTGCAATAAATGAAATAAGACTAATATAAAGTCGTTAGCAATCTGTTATACGCTTGTAGGTATAACCTCTCTTGTGGTCTTATTTTGCCTTCCTAGTTAAAGGCCTTATTATGCCACTTTTATGCGACAAGATCGCAGGACATTCTTACTTTCACATGTAATAATCCCTTGATCTTGCCTTATCATTTATTTTGATCTTTGCGACAATATGATAAGTCTAAGCCATCTTGTGAGATTAATCTCTCTTTGCTTTTTAAGACTTATGACATTGCCGTCTTTGCGATGAAATCGCAGGATGTCTTTGCGATTTATATCCTATTATCATTGATTTCATTTATCTCATCTTTTTCTCTTATCGCAAAAACCCATTGATCTCATCTTAACATTTCTTTTTAGGCTTTTTGGCCTGTTATGCGGCAATATGACGGGCCTAAATATTCTTGCGAATATAAAGTCCCATGACATTGTTGTCTTTGTCACGCGACAATATGACGGACCTAAATATTCTTGCGAATATAAAGTCCCATGACATTGCCGTATTTTTTGATACACAACTCCCTAATGGAGGGTATCGCCCTTATCTCTCCCCCGGTTACCCCTTCAAGGATTATACATCGGCCATACAAGACTAGCACTTTCCCATCCGGTTCTGCCAACAACAGTTGTTTTCGCATCCTTGTCCTTTATTCCTTATATGGCTTATAGTTACAAGACTTCACCCTAAGTGGGGTTTTCTTCGGGCCGAACACATCGTAATCCAAGACTTGCCGTGGATGGCTAGGGTAGGTTCATCCATCCCGGGCACCCACAGCTCAACCGTGTACCTCGGCGCCTTGATCATACGTTGCATTCCTTAGGAGAAACTCTCGGTCGCCCAACCAGGGTATAACCTTATATAGTTGGGAATCCAAGTTATCTCTCTTGGATGGATTTTCTATAATCCCAAATTCTCCATGACTAGGTTCCAGCAGCAGTATAGCCTTTCCCATAGTCATGCAAAGAGATACCCCCCTTATGACGTACTTTAAGGACATTGCCTCTTACGGAATAGAATCCGCGAACTAGGGTGTACGCCATAAAGGTTCGTCCCATTTTCATATGTTTTTAGGCGATTTGCGCCCGTCTTATGCATATTTGCATTTCTCTCTTGCGAAATTTAGATACCCCCCTTTTGACGCACTTTAAGGGCATTGCCTCTTACGGAATAGAATCCGCGAACTAAGGTGTACGCCATAAAGGTTCGTCCCATTCTTATATGTTTTAGGCGATTTGCGCCCGTCTTATGCATTTGCATTTCTCTCTTGCGAAATTTTATTCGCGTCTTTTGCGATAATTTCGCATTTCTTCATTCATTCTTTCATTCTTTCTTTCATTTCTATCATTTCTTCTTTCATTCTCATAATATTATTTTTGAAGTAAATTCTCTGTAAAATATTTTGAAATCTTAGAAATCCTCTTTGAAATCTTGCGATTATATCGCATCTTTAAATCAAAAATGTTCTATAGAAATATATAAATTTAATTTTCTCTATTTTTTGTAATTTTGAAATCTTTGAAAATTTCTGAGATCTTTAATTTTTTGCGATGAATTCATTTTTGTAATCCGTTGAAAACTTTTGAATCTTGCGATTGTATCGCTTTTTTCCAATCTAATAAAAAATCTTTGAAATGCTTTTGAAAGCTTAGAAATTTTAGAAATCTTGCGATTATATCGCTTTTGATCAAAAATCTTTAGTTTTTTATAAATAAAATATTCAAGAAAATGGTACTTATCTGTTGCGGCTTGCTGTTGTCTCTTGCGAAGTATATAATTTGCTTGAACATTGAGAAGAAATGAGAAATGAAGTCCTGCGAAATTAACTCTTGATCTGACTCTTGTATAATATTCTGCCGTATCAACTGGTCTAACCATTTCTTGAGAAATATGTTTGCGAAATAATCTCCCATTTTCTTCTTGCTAAATAACCGAAAATCCTGCGAAGTAATGAAATACCTAATTTCTGCCTCTAAATAACTTGGTAAATTCTCTTATGTTAAATAAATGTATCCTGCGGAAATTGGCCTTCTCTTGTTTGCTACTCAATTTCCTGCATGAAATAGCTTGAGAAAATGTATTTTCTTTATCATCTTTAACAGGCTTGGACAAACTGGGGTTGAAGAAGAAACATTTCTACGAAATATTCATTTATTCTGCGAATTTATTTACTTCGCAAAGTTTAAATTCCGCTGTTCAAAATTCTCTTTAGTTACTTAACTTCTTACTTTACTTCTCCAAATAGTTATCACGTCACCTTCACGTGGACGTCCCCTTCAAGTGAACAAATACTAAATAGAAATCCCATATATACTAAATAGAAATGGATCAATGAATCGCAGAAGTACTAAATGCCGCAGGAGAAAATTGAATTAATTAATCGCAGAAGCACTAAATGCTGCAGGCTTCTAGCAATTTAACGCAACCAAAAATGCTTTAGGGATGAAATTGTTAACAATTGTTGATAACTGATGTGACATGCCAGCATTTCCCATACTTCCTTCTTTTGTCTCTTCCTTGCTGTCCGTGAATGCTTCTCTGTCTTAATTGACTACTTTTCTTTATATATATGTAGACCTTTTTTGACTTTTGAACTGGCTCACTTTTCTAGTAACAATTAAGACAGAGTGAAAACATATTATAGATATCAAGTAGTCTTGTAGTTAATAAGTTGTTTCTTCGCAGAAACTCATTTTACTTTTTCGCAGGACGATCATGGGATAACTTCACAGAGGTATATATCCAAATGGCTAGAAGTTGTAAAACTCCGAGGAAGCTAGTTGTCCTTTATCTTTGCAGCTTTCTCTTTCATGTTCCCTCTTCCATTATCTTCGCAAGGGAAATTGATGCCGTTGACTCTTCTTGGAAGTAAACAAGTTGCTTTGATCTGTGATCATGTAATTATCTGGACCACATTAGATATTATACAATATAGTTAGCATACATAGTTAGGAGATATTATATAATATAGTATACATTATAATATTTTAGATATGAAATTACTATTCATAGTTAGCATGCGACATTATATAGCATAATTCCTTAGATATTTGGACCTTACATTTCTATTAATAACAAGTAAAATGGAAATATTTTTATAATAAAATATTTGTTAGTATCTGTGATAGCTTTTCAGAACGTGGATGCGAAATATTGTACTGCCTTTACATTTAATATTATACTATCAAATAATCCAATATTCTACTACCTTTTGATGATCATTTTAATATTATTTCATGTGATAATTTTTTAAACTAAAAAATAGTAGGAATAAAATACTCCCTTATATGCGCTGCCTTTTTAATCATTGCGTCCTTGCAAAATAGTGCCTCCATATCTTTCTGCGAAATTCATTTAACTGCAAGATTCGCCGAAATTCATTTTCTCCCTTCTTGACCGGCTGATTCTTCTCAAAATTAACCTTTCCCAAAATTCCAGATCTAAACAATTAAGCATAAAATAAAATAGAATGGTAAGTAATTATTTTTTTATTTTTTTATTTTTTTTGACTGTTTGATAGTTGGCTGTTTTTGTCTTCGCAAGTTGACACTCCGTCAATAGTCATTGTTAATGTTGTTAAGAACCGATTTGTGGATGATACGTGGATAAGAAATATAGATCCTTTCTTTACCGAATTGAGACTTCAACCCCATCTCTATTGTTGTAGACGTTAATTTTCCTTTCTGTTGCGGATAATAGTTCAAGCACAAGAAACTTTAATTCTTTCGTCTTTTATCATATTTATCTACGCTGATTTGATCTCTTTTGATGACATCCGTTCTTCTACTTCGTTTGAAAACTGAATCTCCCAGGGGTCACAGTTGAATTCCAAGCTCTATCTTTGTCTTTGTCTCATTTGTTATTTCTTCCGCCTGCTATCTCGTCTTAGCTGGAATTGTTGGCTATGTTGTCCGTTTTGATTGTTTTATCTGCAGCAAATGAAGTGAAACGTGTTGCGTGTAAACGTCCATAGACTAAAGTATGGTTAACTAATTAAATGTCCGCATCTCATTTTTGATATTTTTCTCCCACGGCGGCATTTTTCGCAAGTGAATTTTTCATTTGATTTCCTCGCGATTTTTGATGAAGTACTTGGTGAATAAATTATTAATTTTTTTCTTTTATCCAATGTGCTGTTTTTGTCCTTTGTGCTTTCCCCTCCGTTGGAATGCTCATTTCATCTTATCGCAAAAAAGAAATTTCACTGGATCTTTTGATTCCTTCATCTTTAACTTCAATCAAAAAAAAAATTATGTTCACATTAGTTGTTTATACGATCAAAATTATGACTAAATTCATGGTTTATGGGTGTAAATTTATGATCAAAACTGTAGTTAATTCAAAATATCAACTAAACAGTAATTTTTGTATAAACAAAGATTAATAGTTTAAAACGCCAAATCTTTCAGATCTATATATAATTAAAGAGATAAAAGAAAATTTGTCCTGTTTGAACGTTGAATTTGCTCCTATTTCTCAATCTGCTTCCCTGTCTCTGTATACATCTCTCTTAAATTGTGTTGGATGTTTCTTCATCGTTCTTTTCCCATCACGCTCTAATTTCTCTTGATCTTCTTCAATCCAATAATCAGGTAGTGTTTCTAGCGCCAAAATGTAATTGCAGGAAATCCTACAACACACCCCTTTATCATATCTTGATAACAATTTCTAGATCTAAATATAAAAATGGTGATAAAAATACTAAAATTATAAATAGACACCAAGATTTTTTACGTGGTTCGATCAATGTGATCTACATCCACGGTTCTTCACTATAATAATTTGTAACTACATCAATTTGCATTTTCAATCTCCATTAATGGAGTTCTTGGAAGAATTCTAGATCTAGTTTTGGGGAAGAAGATGATAAAGAAATTACACTTTCTCTCTCTAAAAATCTCTCTCTGCCAAAGAACTTTCTCTCTCTTCCTAAAAATATCTCCCCTTCAAAAAATGTGTCTCTCCCCTTTATATAGGATATTACATAGTGGATGACAGCTCATTGACAGCTCACATTTCCCCTAATTTCGGATCTGAACTCTTGCGGTAATATCACAGCAACATCATTGTCATTTCTTGCAGGTTTTCTCTTGTTATATTTCTTGCGAGCTTTCTCTATAAAATCTTCACGTCTTTCTTCATGTTTTGTTTTCCGTCCTTTATTGCATCGTTTTGGTAATCAACCTGCGACACTTGCCGTGTGTGGTAGAAATTTTCGCAAGAGCGTTGTTGTTGCGAGATTATGCTCCTACAATGACCATATTACCCTTAGTGGAATTAAGTGTAATAAATATTACAGAATGTGAAAATCCAAATAATACTTATTGCACTTATTTCCAATATGGGTAATATGGTCATTTTCATAGTTTATAACATTTACTTTACTTGTTTCCGATAAGGGTAGTATGGTCATTTTCATAGTCTCCATAAATATTATTGTACTTTTTTCCAATAAGGGTAGTATGGTCATTTTCACAGTCTTCATAATATTTATTGCACTTTTTTTCCAATAAGGGTAGTATGGTCATTTTCACAGTCTCCGTAGTATTTATTGCACTTATTTCCAATAAGGATAATATGGCCATTTTCACAGTTTGTAACATTTACTTTACTTATTTCCTATAAGGGTAGTATGGTCATTTTCACAGTCTCCGTAATATTTATTGCACCTTTTTTCCAATAAGGGTAGTATGGTCATTTTTACAGTCTCCATAATATTTATTATTGCACTTTTTTTCCAATAAGGGTAGTATGGTCATTTTCACAGTCTCCATAATATTTATATTGCACTTTTTTCCAATAAGGGTAGTATGGTCATTTTCACAATATGTAATATTTACTTTATTTATTGCACTTCTGATATATTTCGTCCTCAGTTCATCCGAACGGAGAAACTTAAGTCTAACTCTAGTAGATTTTGAACCTGTGAAGTTCGATTCTGATATATTTCGTCCTCAGTCCATCCGAACGAGAAACTAAGGTCTAACTTTAGTAATATTTGATCATGTGATGTTCAATTCTGATATATTTCGTCCTCAGTTCATCCGAACGAGAAACTCAAGTCCAACTCTGGTAATATTTGAACCTGTGATGTTCAATTCCGATATATTTCTTCCCCAGTTCTTCCGAACGAGAAACTCAGGTCTAACTTTAGTAATATTTGAACCTGTGATGTTCAATTCTGATATATTTCGTCCCCAGTTCATACGAACGAGAAACTCAGGTCCAACTCTAGAAATATTTGAACTTATGATGTTCAATTCTGATATATTTCGTCCCCAGTTCATCCGAACGAGAAACTCAGGTCTAACTTTAGTAATATTTGAACCTGTGATGTTCAATTCTGATATATTTCGTCCTCAGTTCATCCAAACGAGAAACTCAAGTCGAACTCTATTAATCTTTGAACCTGTGATGTTCAATTCTGATATATTTCGTCCTCAGTTCATCCGAACGAGAAACTCAGGTCCAACTCTAGTAATATTTGAACTTGTGATGTTTAATTCTGATATATTTCGTCCCCATTTCATCCGAACGAGAAACTCAGGTCCAACTCTCGTAATATTTGAACCCGTGATGTTCAATTCTGATATATTTCGTCCCCAGTTCATCCGAACGAGAAACTCAAGTCCAACTCTGGTAATCTTTGAACATGTGATGTTCAATTATGATATATTTCGTCCTAAGTTCATTCGAACGAGAAACTCAAGTCCAACTCTGGTAATATTTGAACCTGTGATATTCAATTCTGATATATTTCGTCCCCAGTTCATCCGAACGAGAAACTCAAGTCCAACTCTGGTAATCTTTGAACCTGTGATGTTCAATTCTGATATATTTCGTCCTCAGTTCATCCGAACGAGAAACTCAGGTCTAACTCCAGTAATCTTTGAACATGTGATGTTCAATTATGATATATTTCGCCTGTAATTCATCCGAACGAGAAACTCACGTCTAACTCCAGTAATCTTTGAACCCGTGATGTTCAATTTTGATATATTTCGTCCTCAGTTCATCCGAACGAGAAACTCGGGTCTAACTTTAGTAATATTTGAACCTGTGATGTTCAATTCTGATATATTTCGTCCTCAGTTCATCCGAACGAGAAACTCAGGTCTAACTTTAGTAATATTTGAACCTGTGATGTTCAATTCTGATATATTTCGTCCTCAGCTCATCCGAACAAGAAACTCATTTCTAACTCTATTAATCTTTGAACCTGTGATGTTCAATTTTGATATATTTCATCCTCAGTTCATCCGAACGAGAAACACAGGTCTAAATCTGGTAATCTTTGAATATGTGATGTTCAATTCTGATACATTTCGTCTTCAGTTCATCCGAACGAGAAACTCGGGTCTATCTCTAGTAATCTGGCAACTTGAGTTTGTAAATTCTGATATTTCACAACTTCAGTTCATCAGATTGATCACATGAATTGATCATTCTCGTACACTTTTTGATTTTTGTTAAGTAAAGGTCAATAACGATTTCCAGATATATTTTTCATTTTTCCTACTAAAAGCATAAGCTTTGGTCCCACCTTGTTTTATTGCGTGATTTCGCTTTTATATATCCCTACGATATTCTATAATTGACCAATATTTCCCTACGGTATCCTACTCGCGATTACTTGGGTAATTATCTATGACTCATTGTTTATCACCATCTTCAATTACATGAATTTAATTTTTAATATTAGGGTTAAGGTAATTTTATTTATGATTCAGACATTATTCAACGACATGTTCCTCAACCGATGGCTATGGATGTTTCTGTAGTTAGATTCTCAATGAACGGCTGGAGATGAAAAATTAACGGATGGAGATGATGAATGGATAACCCTATCTCTTGTTTTTAGGCTTATCACCTCACATATACTTTCTCCCAAAACTTCTTTTTTTCTCATTATTTTTCTTTCTCTTCCCGTTCTTCTTCCTCCATGAGCAGAGAAAAAAAAATCGCTCTACATTTCTCCTCTCTTCGGTTGTTTCTACGATACTACTTAATCTTAATACCCTTCGTCTTATATTCTTCTTCAGTCCTCTACGAGCTCCATTCACAGTCCACGGATAGCATAACTACCATCTTCATCACCACGAGCAACACCATCAGGTCCACCAACTTCTTCTTCTTCTTCTTCTTATTATTATTATTTTTTCTTATTAGTGTTGTTTTGGTGATTATTAACTTCTAGTTGATTGAATTGGATTTTTATTTCGATGTTTTTTTTAGGGTTTGGAATTGATTCCTTCGAAAATATCTTGTAAGTTCCTAATCTGTTAGAGTTTATTTAACTTATCTGTTAGTTGAGTAATCCTAGATCTATGTTAGATTTCGTACATTTTCTTCTTGTTTTAATTTTTGGGTTTTTGTTTTTGATTTATCCTATTTTATTTATTTTCAGAAATGGCAGGAAAAAAATTAAAGGGTATTTTTCAATTTTCAGAAATGGAGATGAAAGAATAGCTCATGCTGCGGATGATGAGGTTATGGAGGTTCATGATTTTGAATTCCCTAATTTATATTAGTCCACTGTTGTGTTTTTCTTTGTAGATATTTTTTCAGATTTCTTTAACTCCCCCATTTTTCATTGATTATGGTGAGGTTGGTTGATTGATTTCTATCAATGAATCAGTTTAAGCCTCAAACCTCAATGGTTTAACCATCATACACAAAATTGATATGTTTCCATATATTTTGGGTTGGTTTTTGTTTATGATTTTGATTGGGTTTCCAACAGTGGATCAATTGCTTTTTCCTTTTTGGTAACTGTGGAAACAAGTGTTGGAGGACAAGTGTTGTTTACAAAGCTCGTAGTCTTTCCATTGTTTACAAAGTTTTAGTTTTGAGTCTTTTGACTGATTTGAGTTTGAGTTTTTTTAAATGATGAGTTGAGTTAGCTGCTCAATTGCATGTTCTGAATTGTTAGCATCTTTTTTTCAGCCAAGACTTCGCTCTGTTGTAAGTTTGTTTCATTTCATTTTCTTTTATTTATTATGTTCTTTTAGGGTTTAAAAGCTTTAGATCCTGGGAAATCAGGGAAATATAAAGGCATAACATGTTCCAGAATATAGGTTAGAACGAGAGTGTAGAGCCCATGTATAGATGAATGTATACGGTATAGAAAGGGATAATCTTGGGTTATTGGTTACAGTTTCTATTAACTTAATAACAGTTTGGAGTTTTTTTTGCAGTAAGTACTGCAAGAAATGGATGGAGCCACTAGTATGGCTGTTGATGGTTTATTTTTTCAATTTTTTTAGTATTTGTTTAGTGTGTTGCTGAAGGAATTCAAGATTCTTGGGTCCTTAGGTTTTTGTTGTTTCTTTTCAAGTAATTTATAGCTTTGAATGAAGTATAGCGACACATATGTCAATCTGCTGTTTATGAGAAGGCTCCAACTAAGAAAGGTGATTTAGCAGCCAAGAGAGTTCTACCTTTAACGAATGTAACTTTTTTCTTCTTGGGGTCGTCAAGCTAGCAGAGATGAAAGTTTCTGCATATTGTTTGTTTGTTTGTTTTCCTAATTTGGATATTTTATATAATTTCGTACATAAATAATAGTAACACTAATTTTCTTTGTTTAAAAATTCAGGGAGAATCCTGAAGCAAATTGGAAAAATGAAATTTGGAAGGTTATGCGCATGCTGGCAAGGTTATTTCTTACAATGCTATCACCTATTCAACCCAAGAGATTTTTTTTATTGATGTACTTTGATCTTTAAACTCATGTTTACGTTTTATTGCTTGATAACTTTGTCATTCTAATCCCTATCTCATTATCTTGCAGGGCTTTAGTTGAACAAGGAATGCAGGAAAGCAATTTCTGAATTTTGATTTAGGTACTCATCTAAATATGATACCAGTGGTATTGGAGTGCAGCGCAACCATTAATGGGTTCACTATGATATCCACTATCTTGAGCCCCACATTATGCTCTTTAGGAGGCCTCTCAACTTTCATCAAGAGCAACAACAACAACAACAACAACAACAGTAAAAGAAAAACCATGAGTGAGAGACTGTGTATGTTTTTATCCTTTATCTTGCAGTAAAGACCTTCTAATATTTTAGTCTTCTATGTGTTTACCTAAAAACACCTTGTCCATGTCTCTCTAACTCTTAGAAATGGTTGTGTTAGAATCATGCTACTACCTAGTGCCTACTAAAGATTTTGATCATAATTGTGCGTTATGATTTGGTTCACAGACTCAAGCAGTTGATGTGTTGTGGAAATTTAACTTTCTTATTGCTCCAACATAGGCTGCTGGCACTGGAGGGGTATGAATGTATGTCATATTAGTACTATGAAAAATTGCAGAGCATTCAATTCTTCTTTTTTGGCTATTACATAGTTTTGTTTGTAACTTGCCTGCCTTTCTTGGTATATATCATTGACAAGAGGTGGGGAACTGGGGATTGGAAACATAGATAATGGACGAGGCTTGGACCCCAGGTAAGTCAAAATAACCTATATGAGCATCATTTCTTGTTATAAGTTTAGTTGTTATTAGTTTATCCAACTCTCATTACAAATCATATTAAGTTTAAGGTTATAGTTCACTTGTATTTGTGGTGCATGAAGCGTTTATTTCACTTGATGAATGAACTCCAAACAATCTTTGAAGTTGTTACTGGAGCTGTAAAGAAGCAACACGTTAAGGAGAAATCTTCATTGTCAAATTACAGCAACAACAAATCAAGGTTATTTCAAAATTGGTAAAAATCTCCAGTTTCAATTAACTAGCTAATGTTTGAATTTATGAGCCCTATTCCTTCGGCTTAGGATTTATGCGGTTAGAACCTTGAGGTCGGTCCTTTGCTCTTAATGCTCGCCTTTAACTTTACTTGATGTGATTCAACTGACTATATCCCCTCGTCGTGCAGGAGTTGATGGGTTCTGGATAAGCATTATTAGACCATCAATAAAATGGTGTAGGTGATCTACATGATGCAAATCATGATTTGTTTTTTCCTTGTTTGAATACATTACATAATCATAGTTGTTGTTGTTCCACAATGATGGATGCAACAGTTGTATTTGCTTACCAGCAAATTTAGATAACCATCACACATGTTATGGGAAAAGGAGTTTAGTCATATTGAATCTTTGAACTAGAAACTTTTCTTTGGGTATGTAAAGTCCACCATCATTCATTCTATGTGCAGGCTAGGGTTATGATTGATATCTGTTCCATGCAACAGCTTTTGTTTATGTTTTTGCATTGCTTTTTTTACGCAACACTGCTTATTAGTATCTGTTTTTCTTTGTTCAACGCAGAACCTATTAGTGGAATTGATCAGGTTGAGCAGTGTTCTCTACCTAAGCCACCTTCCGTTAAGGTGGATTGCCGAAAAAATGGTAAGAAAATGAGTGGTTTGATCTTAGAATGCCACCTTCATTGCATCTTATCGCTCTCGTCATCACAGCAATAGCTTGCTTCACTATTTTTAGCACACCTATCCATGCACTGCATGTTACAGGAAAGCATTAGAACTTAGTAGACTACGTACATGTAAATAATCCATGCAGCAGAACTGTTACCGTTCTTCCATTAGGATTCCATGTATAACCCATTCTATATCTTGTGCTCGAGATATGTCAAGGTCGTGAATTAATGAACTAGGTAAAGAGATTGACATCATATTGGTTAGGATACCCACCTTTATAGATCACTGTCCTCTCATGTGCATTTTTATAAGCATTTTCTTTAGTATTGTGACCTCCCACATTAATCAGCTGATGGATTTTGCTGTGCAGGTACACCATTATGAAGTAGGAACAAGTTCTTCAACATTGGACTTTATATTTTACTGTTTTAGTTCATCGTTTTGTATACATGTCCTGTAACTCAGTTACTTTTCTTGTAAGGTTACACTGGTCAGAACTCCAGATTTTAATCTTTTTGTGTAATTCAAACCAATGAATCAATGATTGTTGGTGTGCAAGTTTAATTTGTTCTCATTTTAATTTGATTCTCATTTGAATTCAAATTTGAGTTTCATTTGAATTTGGTTTTCATTTGAATCAAATTTGAGTTTCATTTGAATTTGGTTTTCATTTGAACTCTAATTTGAGTTTTATTTGAATTCAAATTTGAGTTTCATTTGAATTTGGTTTACATTTGTGTTTGATTTCAGATTCAGTCAGGCCAGACAGCTGATCTGAATCTTTTTTTTTATATTAAGATTTATATCAATAAATGATGGACGACAGTCATGAGGTATTTACCGTTAAAATTAGTCGTTGATATAAGATATTCAACAACCCACAGAGGCAAGTCATAGTTAAAAACAACGCTCAAACAACGACCCTTTTCTTGACTGCCAAAGCAAGTCATATAACTCGGATCTATGACTTGCTTCGTCCGTCGCAAAACTGCTATTTTCCACTTGTGAACACAATTAGATTCATTTGATTATCTTTCATGATTGATTGATCATCATATTTGATCTAGAAGTGTTAGATGAATGTGGTTAAGACAAAAGTGTTCATATGGATAACTTCGGTTAACTGTTATTTATCTAACTCAATATACACATTTAGGTAAGGTTACCCATATCTAAATGAGGGTATATTTTATTTTTGTGTAACAAGCTTAGACTATCTAACGATGGAGATATATTGCTTTGGTTTTAAGCAAACTTAGCTTGAATCTTAAATCAGGTTTTCATCTAACAATGAATATTGAATGCTTTGTTTCTAAGCTATATTAGCTTTGATTGTAAGCAAACCCTGATTTGAAAGACTATATAAGGGAGAACTCTAGCAACTGGAAAACCTAATACCGACACTTTCTTGTGTCCTAGTTGCGACTACAGTCGGTCCTTTAACCTAGGTTTTTCCAAAACCATTATAGGATAACGACTTGAAGACCTCATTTGGGATTCGTGAAGCCAGGTCCAACTATTTTATCTGTGGTTGCGTATTATGATCTTACTTGTTCAATTGTACTGAGTAATATATTCTCTAAGATTTGCTCAAGATTTATCTCCGATAGGTAAGATATAAAAAGTAATCACAAATCTCTTCTTATCATTCTTTGTGATTCCACAATAACTTCTTCTACTATCATATAGTTAAGTTGTTGTGAGGTGATTGATATTTCTATGCTGCTCTTCGGGAGTATAAGACCGGATTATCAATTGGTTCATGTTCACCTTGATTTATCAAAAGACAAAACTAAACTTCATAGGTACTTCTGTGCGAGACAGATTTATCTATCAGAATAGACTTATCTGTGTGAAACAAATTTGTTTATAAGTCTTCGACTTTGGGTCGTAGAAACTCTTACAGGGGGTTAGTCCTCGAGTGATTTGTGGGGAGTTGAGTATAGTTGGGTTTTACCCATTAGTCATGAGGGGGTTCTAGGGAGTCTCTCAAAATCCCCGTTAGTCATGGGAGAGTTTAGAAGAGTCTCCCAAACTCCCTACAAAACACTTGTTAGTCGTGGGGGAGTTCGAAAGAAACCCTTAAACTCCCTGTTAGTCGTAAAACCCTAGAATGATATGGAGTTGGTTTTTTTGGGGAGCTCTAAAGAGTTGATAGTGTATTTTTACCTCTCCACAAATCTCTCAAAAGAGTATAGATTTGGGAGGGAGTTTGGTCAGAGAAAAAATAGGAGAAAGAAGAGGAAACGCTTTAGCTTTCGGGTATGCTTTTTTTCTCATGTTTTTTCTTCTTTGATATCCATGATTGTTTGATATGATTGTGTACTATTTTGATTGTTTTTCATATCAGTTTTTGATTATTTTGTGTATTATTTTGATTGTTTTTCATATCAGTTTTTGGTGTTTATAAACAATCAAAACCCTATTCTTCCAGTCTCTGTCAAAAACCTTGAACCCTTCTGGTTACGGATTTTAGGGTCACCAACATCAAGCTTGGTTTGTTGTTTCCCCTGAGATTGGATGTAGGGTTTTACCACTAAATGGAGGATTAGCTTATAAGTCGTTAAAACAGGTGGACTGTGAGATGATAGCCAAACAGGGTGAACAGAAAGTCTCAAATAGATCATATTGTAGTTGTGCAGATATTTATGCTTATCTCCTAACTCACAATTAATTTGGTTTAGTATTTTTAACCGAGTCTATAAGACATACTGATAATCACCTCCACAAAAATTCAGAATTTTTGGATTGACTGAAGTATTTGTTTGATATTTTACAAAGTTCAGTCGCGTTTCTGAATTTTTCTGTAGATACAATTATTGTATTTGTGCAGAGATCTATGCTTATATCCTAACTCACTACGTATTTTGGTTAGTCCTTTTAACGGAGTCTATAAAATATTCTGATAATCATCTCCATAAAAATTCAGAATTTTTGGAGTGTCTGAAGTATTTTTTTGAGATTTTACAAAGTTCAGTCACGTTGCTGAATTTTTCTGTAGACACAATTATCGTCCCTGTTACCGTATGGTTTTATGATCATTTCGGTGCTCCTTTGAGTCTGGAGTATAAATGAAAATTATAGACCATGATATTTTCTTGAATATTCATCTTTAACTAGGTATCACCGGGGCCTTACGGCCCCGGATCAATCTCTCTTTTTAGTCGTAAATGTATATATTTTAAAAAATACAACAACGTAGATAATGTACCCAAATACTTTAAAAAAAATTACAACTTAGTCAATTATACAATAGATAACTCATATCATCTCATAGAACCCATATTTCTAATAACATTAGTAAATACCTAATAACTAAAAATACAATTATCTTATATTTAGGCAATAGCCCAACAAAAATATGTCTTGAAAAAACTCAATCAATCACTTTCATAAATATTATCCCTGGTTGGTTTTAAAATCAATTATCTAACTGAAGATCGAAAGAGATAAATCAAAAGAGCAGATGAATCTATGTTGAGAACTATATAATATTAAAAGGTAATGTCATGTTACATTTTACGTTAAATTCTATGTTGTTTTCATGCCGTTTTTTAATCAACATATATTATTGTTATCTTATTTTGGTTGATCGTAATACATATGCCAATGCAGATTACTATGAATATGTACCAATATAAGGCGTTTAATTATTTTGTTCTTTGGAATTATTTATTTACTATTTTATAAGGGTTAAAAAATTTTATCTCCAATTTTGTTAATGAGTTTCTGTAAAATTTTAAACCGGGTCATATTATTCAATGAGTTTTCTTGTTTGGTTAGTTTCTCGTAATGTTGTCATATTGTTTGTTAATATCAACTCTTTTAATACCTAATTGTTTGTTCAAGGAATATGATTCATTTTTCAAACTTAGTTCAAAATGAAGTATTATCATATACACTTTTAAGTATGTAGTAATCTACTCTCTTCTTTAAGAAATGTTGACCTAATTCTTTGTATTTGAAATACCATACTAATCTTCTTCTTTTTATTTCATGAAATACTTTTTGAATTTTGCTAGTCATTTAACCCAAAACCAAATCTCTATGTCTTTGATTTGAGCTCGACTTATCATATTCTTTCTTCGGTTTTATATACTATAAGACCCTTTTTTGCATATTTTCAATCTTTCTCGATCCCAAATTCTATCTACACTTACACCGCGATTTTGTTATAGGTGTTCTTTAAATGTTAACATCCGACACTCTTGTCTTTATTTTCTTTTTGTTCATCTTTGTAATAAAATTTCCTAAATTCTTTTGTTTGTTCTTCAGAACCATGGTTACGAAATAGACTCTTATCGCCATGCTCTATGTATATATATTTGTCCCGTTATTTGTTTTCCTAGGAATGAAATCACTCTCAGTCTATTTATTTTAGTATTTTCTTCTTCAAAACAATATCTAAAAACCAAAAATTGTCTATTTATTAACGTACTTAGATGTCTTTGTAGTTCTCTTGCATCCGACCCCTCATTAGATGTTGAATCTTCTCTGAAAGTTTTCCCAAGTAAATAAGTTTAAAGCATTTTACTGTCACATGAAAATAGATGAATGGTAGAACTTTTTCCTGCAATGTTGATTTCCTCGGTGTCATCCAATTCTAAAAATCCGCTAAACGTGATGCTATTCCATTTTTCCAAATTTTTGATATTATCTAAAATTTGTCAGCTCATGTTTTTGTCTTCCCTTTTTTGTTGTGGATATATATGATCCTATTGGAATAAACCTTAATCCAATCATTTTTAGATTCATAAAACTCAACCGGATAATACTCCGAAAAAGGGATATCTTACTGATACTGTTCTCTATGTATATACCGTCCCAACTCATATGTCATCGGATTCCATCGGTTATCAATTAAAGATGTAAGTGCACTGTGTGTAGGGTTTATTTGTTGTCCCCCCTACATGAAATTGGTTTATTGATAGCGTTATGTTCTTCATCTATTGAACTATTTTGATCTGAAGTTTGAACTATCTTGTTGTGGAGAGATAATTTTCTCCTCCATTGTTCTCCAAAACCATATCTTTTATTATCCTAAAATTTCAACTGTTGTAATACAAAAACTATTTTATCTTTCGGGTTTATTAGATGTAAACCTTGTTATTATGTTGGTTTATATAGCCTATTTTTGATGTCGTCTTGTAATTCGTATGCTAGAGTATATACAGAATTCTAACTAATTTTTGAAACTATGTAAATTGTGTGATACATATTTTTTTAGGTATTTTGGATTTAGTGTGCCCAGTTAGTCTTAAACGGTAATGTTTTGGGAATCAAAAAAACAAATTTGTATGTATATTTGTGTTATGCATGTGTATTATTGTGAATGTTGCTTTTTTATCCTGAGTAAGCCAATTTTACCGCTGGAAGTATTAACCTTATAACTTTATTTTGATCATCGAAATTTAACAAATTTCACAAAGTCACACAGTAAAAAGTTACTCGATAAATTCGTAAAACAGTTATTCACCAAAACCAAAACATCGTATATGTTTGTTTTAGAGTTAAAAAAAACTACAAATTGATCCAGTTATATCATAAGTCCCAAATTCATGACTTTTAATTATATAAAGTTAAAAATTACATACTAGGCAAGCGAGCGACAAGCTGTGCCGCTATCCCTTTTTGAATAGCAAAACCTATCCTATTAAAAATAAAATCTCGTGAGCCAGGGGTCATTACATTGTTGCGCATGACTTTCTGGACCCTCTTGACTTGATGTGCGCGGGGCTTTACCCGTCCTGTGGCGATGTAATTTTGATTTGGTGTGACGGAAGAAATACATTAAATAGGCGAAGAAAAGATATCAAAATATGCGCGGATTTTATTTATTTTTTTCTTTTATTTTCGTAGAAAATAATGTGTTTTTTTTTTCTTTTCCCTTTATATATACATATCAATCCGTCAGCTTGTTGCAAGGCATTGATTTTTCAAATGGAATCATATGGCTAGCACATGCAAGACATTTGATTTTTCAAATGGAACCAACTCCCTTAAAGACCCATTGATTTTATATATTAATTAATTGGAAGAAAAAAAAGTCTTAATATGGTAGTGCTCGAATTCCAAATTGAATTGTACTTTCGTAAAATTCCAAACACGGTAAGTCAATTTCTCATTTTAGGCTTTTAATTTTTTTAAATCAGTCATATGTTGTCAAATGTCCTTACCAAAACTTTTGTCTCACAAAACTAAAAAAAGCCTTATTTTTCAAATGATAAGAATTGAGGGTTTCCGCACCGTTAAACGTGAGGGTCTTTTTTTGTCTATCCCTTTAAGTCTTTATTAAACGTGAGGGTCTTTTTTTGTCTATACCTTTAAGTTTTTAGATACCAAATTGAGGATTTCCTCACCGTTAAACGTGAGAGTCTTTATTTGTCTAGGCCTTTAAGTCTTTGGATACCAAATGCCCAGCATTGATTATCAAGTCAACAAACCCTAAAATAAAATTGGACACTCTGCGGTTCCCAACATATACATTGATTTCCTACCCAAATCTAACGTTTCACATCCAAAAGTGAGTTAAAATCATGCATGTACACCACACATGCCATCTTCTACCTTTCATACGATTCCCTTTGATTTCCACCTTCATGAGCAGAACACCACCCCCACCTCCCAACTACAATACACCAGCTTGATTGACTGCAACACCACACAGCAACACAAACAACATATTTAAGTAAAATCTTAACTGTAAATTCAGCAATAAAAACCAAAACAGTGATCCTAGTTGCAATCATATCGGGACTCGGAACAGCAAGAGAAGCTACCATTGATGAAAATCAGAATACAATCAACATGTGCATAACAGGAAGGTCTAACCATGGGATAATATAATTTATCCCTAAGAGAAGTACGGAAATTGCCTGACGATGATGTACCCTTTAATTTGAAGTGAAATTAATTGATCGTTGACCAACATGTACTCCTAGAATTCTTTTATCATCTCCAACCCATCTAACATCAGGGCCAGCATCCAAGAAAATTGCTAGAACCTTGCAGTTCTTTAACAACGGAAAATGTATTTCGGAAATAGTATGACATGATTTGCACATTCGCTCCTTCAAACCAAATCTCTTGAACCCTTCAATGTCCATCAAGAAGTTACAGGAAAAAACAACATAAATCAGTAACAAAAATTATAGTTTAATTGGTAAAAAACAATGTTCTTATGAGCACTTCCTATAATTGAGTGAAGTAGTACTCATCTCTAGATCAACTATGGTCTATGACTCTAAGGGTCTACAAAGTAATCACTATCAACCTCAAAGAACATTACCTAAAATTCAAAACACATCAAAATGATTCAAGAAATGATATACGTACCTCAGTATAAGCTCCATTAGCAGCAGCCAACATTCTTTACTGAATATAGAATTACCATCATATTTTAGGTGTTCGGCTGCTCATATCCACCACCACCCACTTCTCTTAGTTATCAGTGTTCTTTGATTTTGTGCATATACTACTAATATAGTCCAATTAACACACTAATTAGGTACATATTCAGAGACATTGATTTTTCAAATCATAACAAAAGTGTGAGTTTTTTCCTGTTGAACCGAAGAAAATAAATAGTCGAAGAGCGCTTCCATATTGCGCAGTTCATGATCCATTACAACTTGTAAATAATCATAGTTTCAAAATTAAGAGCTCGATGACCACTTTTGACCCACTTGTAGCATGTGTAATAAAATCTTTCATGTATCTGGTCAAGACACAACTCAAGATCTATCCAAACTGAAGTAACTCAAACTGAATGGTACCTGTGCTAGCCTCAAGAGCAGGACCAATGCTTTTAGGGAATCTTTATCCAGAAGAGGTATACCAAAGCTTTTAGGGAACCTTCAATTTCCTTCACCTTCATCTAGGAGCTAGATACATCATACATAGAATAGGTTATTAACTTAACTCATGAACATAAACCACTATACCATGAACACCAGTAGAACAAAAATTCAACATAAGCACTTACGGGAATACTAAAAGATAGGTGTGCCTTGAAAATCCAATTTTAGAACCACAACTAAATTCCCCACGTAGAGGATTTCAGGCACCAGTCTGCCCATGCCTCCTAAAAATTTGGTGTTAAATTATCACATGAACTGTGATTATTTTAATAAAACGATCAAACTGTGACTATCGGTTGGACGCTTCTTGTTAATTTGTTACGCGTCGAATTCATTGGTGGGAGTTGCCAAAATTTCTCACCTGTGAAGATTGAATTAGTACCAGCAAGAAAACAGAGTGCTAGCTCCGAGATGGATAAACGGACACAGCCCGTTGATGGCCTTGACCATTGTATTTAGCATCCCAAATAGAGTAGTAGCGATCATCCAGATCATCTTTCATAGTCTTACTGCCTAATGAAGAAAAAAGTTGCAATGATCTCTTGATGCAAAAGAGCGCTACAATGTACATAGTTGTCTCTCTTATTCCATATCCCCACAATCTTTTTTTTAGTTGACTAACCAACATAGACTCTTTTAGGTTACACTTTTCCGAACCATATTTTAATATACAAACCTAAAATCAAGCTTAAAGTCCTCTTATAAATTCTAATTCTAATTTGAATTGTATATTATGGTAGTACATTAGCAGTTTAACCTAGATGGAAACTTAAATTGTAACACTTTTGATTGTTTCATTCTAACCATAATTTATTTTGGGCTAAGGAAGTTTCACAAATATTAGATGAACCAATATCTTCATATTTGTTGGACAATAAATATAGGCCGGCAACCCCGTACTCAAATATTTATATATTCTCAACTCAGAAAATTGCCAATGTATATACCTTTTGGTCTTAAAGAGGTGAGCTTTTCACTTTAAGTAGTGCATTGGTGGGTCACTTTATGGGGGCTCATCCAGTGTTGCTAGAGTGTGTAACATACTCGATCTTCTCCAGCTTCTCATATCCCCATAATTCCTCCTAAATACAGAAGTAACTGGGTATCAATCAAAAAGTGAGAAAAAAATAGGCATGAGTAGAAAATGCACATCCTACACATATCTAAAGTACGTTAAGGAAAATATGGCTACCTTCTCTCCCTGCAAGTAAACATTAAACACCCTCACTCCATTGCACCCATAAGCGAGTATTATTTCTACAGAATGAAGATCAACGTAGTAACAACCAAATAAAGAATAAAATTTTAAACCTTGCTCAACTCAAGGCTATGTATGTAGGTTTGTTATGCCAAATGATATTAAATGATACTAGGTGTTGATATCTGGATTTACTTAAATTAACCCTACAAAGAAGACTACAATATTTGTAACTAAGATAGTTAGTGGTTGACCTTCTAAGCTAACCATAATCCTGAGTTTCCAGATTGTCAGCACTTGATGGGTTAATGGATTCCCTTCGTCCCTATCAAAAACACACCAAGTTTGTACTTTAAAATTTACACTCAACAATCGCCATAACATACAAATGATATAGTGATTCTATCAAGTTGAATGAGCAGGCTAACAATCAAGATACCGTGTCCTGGGATCATGATGAATGTTAATTCTGCAATCACAACTACCATTTAGTGGTACTATGTTATTCCATGCAACATATCTTCTATCTGTTAATTTTGATTGTTTACAGTTAGAAACTTACTTTGTATATGCACTTGAAATTCAGTAGGACTTATTCACCTTGGTTTCATCACGCAAACAGTGTGACACTTTGGATAGGAAAGGTAGACTTGTTGTCTCAAGGAGCTCCTGGCTGCAAGCAGGTCATCCCATATAGTATCATTCGTCTGCGGAGCTTATAGTTATTTAATGCATGTGC
>JAJJWX010003154.1:0-62796 GCA_023529315.1 Papaver bracteatum
AAAGATCTCGCACAATGGAAATCTACTTTTCGATAATGTGGGGAGGCTCATTCATATTAATTTTGGTTTTATCTTTGAAATTTCACACAGACGTAATATGCGATTTGAAAGTGTAAGAAAAAACAATGTTTTGTTTTAATCAAAAAATGCATGGACCATGTTTTGATCCCAAGACCTATTGCTCCCTAGATGTTTTTTCATGTGAATGAATAAAACATTAGTCCCATATAGACTAAAACACTAAGAGTTTTAGACTTAAATAGAATTGGTTTAGCCTTAAGGGCATGGCCCTTTGGGTCTTTATACCTTTGTGTATGGGGAAAGCCCTAGACTATGGCAAGGTTGCCTAAACCTTATTTCATTTCTTATTGCCTTTCCCATTCGCGCGGTGCTTCGCACAGAAGCATGCAAGCTCGCTCGGCTCGGCTCGGCTCGGGCGTGGGCGAGGGCGTGGGTGTGGGTGTGGGTGTATCCGACCCTTTCTTTTTATTGAATTTTTCCACACGTTTCTCCCACACATGTGAAGAATTTTATTCTTTATCTTCTCGGTTTTGGATATCCGACAGACCACTAGAAGCATCTTTAGTCACACACGGTTAATTCTCACGCGTGAATTCTCTTAACTGTTTTATTATTAAAGAATCTTTAATCTCAAGCGTGTGGACACACGTACGAGATTTCTCGTCGAGAAGAATCTTGCCCGTGATTCGTTTTTTACTGTTATTTTAACGGATGCTTTTTGCTTTTACTCGTCCGACAAATTGAACGCGTGATTTACGGATCTGTGTCTCAAACGTTCGAATTCTTACCTATAAATACGTAGTTAAGGCTTTACGTTAAAAACATACCATTCAACTCTTATCTTCTCAATTTCTCCTTCTTATCTAATTATTTTCAGAAACTTAAGTTCTTATTCATATTTGTCTTAAAACTCAGAAAACGTTCAGTTCTTTTAAAACAAGTTGTAGTTCTGAAACATAATTTTGTATAACTACTTCTTGATTTACAGAATTTTAGTTCACATAAATATAGTTGAGAAACATAAAATTGTTTTTACTTTACTTTAAACAATTTGTATTTTCAATTTGTGTTTTTGTTTTTACTTTTGCTTCCAAGTTCTAAGGGGTTCTCTTGTGTATGCTACACATAGAGGAGAACTAATGATAGTTGTATCCTCGGAGGTAATTTGTTAATTGCTATAGCATCTCCTAGGAGTAGCAAGCAATATTACCTTTAGCTCAAGCGTATCTCATACGTGCCTCTACTAAGTTTATTGAGTTATTTGTTACTACTATCAGTGTAATCTAAGTATTATTTCCCATTTGCATTCGATTATTGTAATTAATTCCAACAATCTAAAGGTAATACTTGCCTTATTGTAATATTGTAAGTTTGTGATATTGTAATTCTTTTAAGAACATGGGAAAAATACCGTAGAAAGACCACCAAAGTTCAGTGGTAAGGACTTTAAGAGATGGCAGTCTAAAATGTTATTCTTCCTAAACAACCAAAGGTTAGATGGACTTGCTTTAAATAGACCCTCCAGAAGACTTCATCACCGTGGTAATGAAGATAAACTGGAAAGGTGGAATAGGAAGAATTACTCGTGCAAGAATCATATTCTTAACTGTCTTGATGACTCTTTGTACGACTTCTATAATGCAAAAGAAAATTTTAATGCTTTTGATTTATGGGAAGCTCTAGAAGAAAAATATCATGCTGAAGCTGCTGGAAGTAAGAAGTTCTTGATGGCTAAGTTCTTAGAATACAACATGACTGACGAAAAGCCCGTGGTAGAACAGAGTTCGTGAACTTCAACTCCTCATCAGCGAGATTCTTGCTGAAGGCTTGACTTTTGATGAAGCTCTACAAGTATCGGCTGTGATTGAAAAGATTCCACCCTCATGGAGCGAATACAAGAGGAGGCTGCGACACAAGACTCGTGAAATCACCATGGTGGAGCTTGGAAAAAGATCCAGGTTGAGGAGCTTATGTGCAACAAGGACAAGAGCATGATGCGAGCAAAAACATGTCCAACAAAGCTCATGTTTTGGGACGATAAAGCTGCTTCAAAGAAAACTCATGTTGAATCGACAAAATGGGTAATAGACGTAATGACGTCGAAAACCCAGAGGTAACAATTTTAAGCCTAGAGGTGGTGTCACTAAGCACACCATCAAAGGCGACTGTTTTAATTGTGGTAAACCTGGACATATGGCTAAAGATTTGTAAGGCCCTAAAAGGATCAAATATGATCCAAAGCAGAAAAATAAGGCAAACATAGTAGAGGATTGTGGATATTTTTGGCATAGTGTCTGAAGTCGACCTTGTCTCTAGTATGACTAATGTGAGAGACTGGTGGCTTGATTCTGGAGCCACCAAGCATGTCTGTAAATTCAGAAATGCTTTCTCCTCCGATGCCATAGTAGGAGATGATGAGAAGCTGTTTCATGGGAAACTATTCCACATGAAAGTGGTGGGGAAAGGCAAGGTCGAACTGAAGCTAACTTCAGAAAAAACTCTCGCATTGAATGACGTATTCTACGTCCCAGACATATGCAAAAATCTTATCTCAGAAACCATCCTTTAGGAAAAGGTTTTAAAATTGTTCTTGAGTCCAATTTTCGTTGTGATTTCTAAGCATGGTGAACCAGTAGGAAAAGGTTATGTTACCGATAACATGATTAAGCTTAGTGTATCTGATTTGAAATTGAATGTTAATGCATCTTCTTCTGTTTATGTTTGTGACTCCTCACATGTTTGGCATGATAGACTTGGGCATGTTAATTTCAAATCGCTAGAAAGACTTGCTAATTTAGGTTGCATACCAAAAATAAACTTTGATAAAAAACAAAGATGTGAAATCTGTGTTGAATCTAAATATGCAAGAAAACCATTTAATAAAAGTGTTGAACGTAGAACAGTTCCTTTGGAATTAATACACTCGGATTTAGGAGACTTGAAATCAACACCAACAAGAGGTGGTAGAAAATGGTATATCACTTTTATAGATGATTACTCACGACATCACAGGTTCATCTTCTTAGAAGTAAAGATGAGGCCTTAGAGGCTTTCAAGTTTTATAAACTTGAAGTATAAAACCAAAAAGGAGTTAAGATTAAAACTCTTAGGTCTGACCGTGGCGGTGAGTATGTGATAACCATAGGTGAGTTTTGTAAACATAATGGAATCATTCATGAAACAATTTGCACCATATTCACCGGATTTAATCGAATGGTGTAATTTGAAAGAAAAAATAGAACACTCATAGATATGGTAAATGCTATATATGTTGACAAGTTCAGGGTTATCTTCGAACTTGTGGGGGAAGCTATCCTCTCTTGCTTGCTATATTTTGAACCGAGTTCCATTTAAAATCTGATAAAACTCCTTATGAATTGTGGAATAGTAAACAACCTTCTTATGCATACTTTAAAGTGTGGGGGTGTTTGTCCAAGGTGGCCATTCCTCTTCCCAAGAAAACTAAAATAGGACCTAAAACAGTCGATTGTGTTTTCTTAGGGTATCCTGAGCATACAATTGCATACAAAGTTCATGGTCATCGCTTCGACCATAATAACATTGGTCGAACACCATATTGGAATCTAGAGATCTTTGTGTTTTATGAACACATATTTCCTTTAAGGTCTGGACCTCGGAAAAGGGTCCATGATGACCTCCCGGATGTTCCATCGACTAGTCAAACTCCAACTTTGGAGTATGAGACTGAACAAGAAGAAGTAAGAGGTTAGAACTGAAACAAGTTTTGGCCCAGATTTTTTGACTCTTACGGTAGAGTCTAGGAACCCCAAACCTACAAGGAAGCTATGACTTCTCAGGAAGCTCCTTTCTGGGAAGAAGCTTCATTAAATGAATGGGAGTCCATTCAGCAAAACGAAACTTGGGAGCTTGTAGACTTGCCTCGGAAGTAAATCCATAGGTTGCAAATGGGTGTTCAAAAGGAAACTTAGAAGAGATGGAACTATAGATAAATATAAAGCTAGGTTGGTAGCTAAAGGCTATAGACAACGGGAAGGATTAGATTTCTTTGATACTTATTCATCAGTATCTAGAATCACCTCGATTAGGATGTTGATTGCTATAGCTTCAATTTATGATTTGAATATACATGGAGATGGATGTTAAAACCGCTGCATTTTTATATGGTGATTTGAATGAAGAAATTTATATGGACCAACCTCGAAGGCTTTATTGTAAAAGGTTGTGAAAACAAAGTTTGCAAGTTGAACAAATCTAAATACGGTTTAAAACAAGCACCTAAACAGTGGCATGAAAAATTTGATCATGTTATGATAACTAATGGCTTGAGGTTAATGAATCGATAAATGTGTTTACATTAAATCATTAATGATTCACATGTTATTGTATGCCTATATGTTGATGATATGCTCATATTAGGCAGTAACCTTCATATTATTAATACCATTAAAAGCATGCTTAGAGATAATTTTGACATGAAAGACTTAGGCCCTATTTGATGTAATCTTAGGGATGAAAATCGAGAAAGATGTCAGATGGATATAGTCTTAGTCAATCTCTTTATCTTTTGAAACCGTACTAAAGAGATTTAATTATGAAAATGCTAAACCTGCATCTACTCCTTTTGATCCCACTTGTAAATTGAAAAAGAACAAGGGTAAGGGTATTGATCAACTTGAGTATTCTCGCATTATTGGTTGTCTTATGTATTTGATGAACTGTACAAGACCTGATATTGCTTACTATGTGAGTAGATTAAGCAGGTATACTTGGAACCCAGGGAAGGATCACTGGAATGCTCTCTTCAGAGTTTTACGTTACCTGAGAGGGACCTCAAACTATTGCTTAAGTTTTGGGAAGTATCCTGCTGTACTGGAAGGGTATTGTGATGCCAATCGGATATCGGACTCGAGAAGAGTGCAAGTATACTAGTGGGTACATCTTCTTACTTGGAGGTGCGTGTGTCTCATGGAAGTCTACCAAACAGACATGTATAGCTAAATCCACTATGGAGTCTGAATTTATAGCCTTGGAAAAAGCTGGAGAGGAAGCTGAATGGATGCGATGTTTCCGGGAGGAATTCCACTGGCCCAAGCTGTGTCTTCAATCGCCATCCTTCGTGATGTAGAAAGCTCGCTCTTGGTTGCGCAAAGAACAATGTATACAACGGAAAGTCTATACATATACGTAGAAGACACAAGACGGTGAAACAACTACTCTTCATTGGTATTATCTCGATAGACTTTGTAAAATCCAAAGATAATCTTGCAGATCCTTTGACGAAAGGTTTACCTAGAGAGGAAGTTAAATCCACATCGAGGGGATGGGACTTAAGCTCATAGAATAAATCACCATGAAGGATACTCAACCTTGTGATTGGATTTCCAAGATCAAGGTTCAATGAGACAACTAAGTTATGGTGATATTGGTAAAGCACTATCTTTGTCCCTCCTATGGTGTAATCATGTGATAGTGCAGCACAGAGATATACGGGATGATCTTTTGAGATCTTAATGGGTTCCATGGCTTTGATTAAAGCGGGGTGTGGCAGGACACTCTTTATGGACCCACCTTTGTGGATGTTGGAAGTGTGGCCGCTTCTATGAGAATTTGAGTTGATTCTCTAGAGACATTCAATAAGTCCGGATTTTAGCCCACGGCCAAAATGGGTACAACCGCAAGAGCTTGGCAAATTTGTTTTCTTCGGTTGAGGCATCAAGTGTGGCTGTTATTTCTAATTGCATTCATTGTTGGCGGTTCAAGACATTGCGTTCACCAGTATCAACAAGCGGTTCAGGTAACCTCTCACTAAGTTAAGGTTCAATCTTTGGGACACCTTAGCCTATTTTGTTGCCTTATGTTTTATCGTGTTTTATCGACATGTTTTATTATTCATGTGGGGGATTGTTAGAAAAAACAATGTTTTTATTTTAATCAAAAAATGCATGGACCATGTTTTGATCCCAAGACCTATTGCTCCCTAGATGTTTTTTCATGTGAATGAATAAAACATTAGTCCCATATAGACTAAAACACTAAGAGTTTTAGACTTAAATAGCATTGGTTTAGCCTTAAGGGCATGGCCCTTTGGGTCTTTAGACCTTTGTGTATGGGGAAATCCCTAGACTAAGGCAAGGTTGCCTAAACCTTATTGCATTTCTTATTGCCTTTCCTTGTTCGCCGCGGTGCTTCGCACAGAAGCACGCACGCTCGCTCGGCTCGGCGAGGGCTTGGGCGAGGGCGAGGGCATGGGAGTGGGAGTGGGAGTGGGAGTGGGTGTGGGTGTGGGTGTGGGTGTGGGTGTGGGTGTATCCGACCCTTTCTTTTTATTGAATTTTTCCACACGTTTCTCCCACACATGTGAAGAATTTTATTCTTTATCTTCTCGGTTTTGGATATCAGACAGCCACTAGAAGCATCTTTAGTCACACACGGTTAATTCTTACGCGTGAATTCTCTTAACTGTTTTCATCGTAAAGAATCTTTAATCTCAAGCGTGTGGACACCTGTGCACAGAGATTTCTCGTCGAGAAGAATCTTGTCGACAGATGCGTTTTTAATCGTTATTTTAACGGATGCTTTTTGCTTTTACTCGTCCGACAAATTGAACGCGTGATTTACGGATCTGTGTCTCAAACGTTCGAATTCTTACCTATAAATACGAGTTAAGGCTTTCAGTTTAAAACATACCATTCGTAACTCTTATCTTGAATTTCTCCTTCTTCTCTAATTATTTTTAAACTTAAGTTCTTATTCATATTTGTCTTAAAACTCGAGAAAACGTTCAGTTCTTTTGAAACAAGTTGTAGTTTCTGAAACATAATTTTTTATAACTACTTCTTGATTTACAGAATTTTAGTTCTGAAATATAGTTTATAAACATAAAATTATTTTTACTTTACTTAAAAAACAATTTGTATTTTCAATTTGTGTTTTTGTTTTTACTTTTGCTGCCAAGTTCTAAGGGTTCTCTCTGTGTATGCTACACATAGAGGAGAACTAACGATAGTTGTATCCTGGAGGTAATTTGTTAATTGCTATAGCATCTCTTGAGGAGTAGCAGGCAATATTACCTTTAGCTCAGCGTATCTCATACGTGCCTCTACTAAGTTTATTGAGTTATTTGTTACTACTATCAGTGTAATCTAAGTATTATTTCCCATTTGCATTCGATTATTGTAATTAATTCCAACAGAAAGTGCACACTTTAAGCTGAGCCACGGAATGACTCAGTTGCTCGATCCATCTGGTGTGATGAAAAGCGAAACATGGAACAGGTTTCTTGGCTTGTGCATGAAAGGTATCTAGAATCTCGGCGTCACATGGATGAGATTATCAATACTGTGCTGATGATGTTATGGGTTGCCTTGCTTTAGTAGGGGTGACCCGATAGGAAACCTACGAAAGAGATTTCATCCTGAGATGACTGAACGTGAGGCTGCGAATTTTATGGTTCGTACATGTGTAGATGCCTACAACAAGTGGAGCACAGCAGGTTACGACTTGATTCAATATTTGCAGCAAGATGTTGAAAAGTAGCGGCAATAAAATGTTTTATGCAAGTAGAGTACCCTCATTGTACGTACATGCCTGTTTTCCTCCACTTCGAAACTGTAAGTCTAAATCCCTTATCAACCTATGTATATTTATAGTCAAGATTCCTTTTTTTGTTTTGTTTGGTTTTCTTGATCACTCTTAAAATATATAGGATTTGGTTTGTCTAGATATCTCTCTTTGGGCGATAACAAAGAAAGCAATTTCGATATTTTGTTAGCTTATGTCGTTAATTTTCATATTAGTTCTTGCCAATGTCATACTATGTCTAGGTTTGTGAACTCCCAAGGTTTGTCCATCATCCAGACAAATGAAAAATGCCGGAGCTCAAGTCATCTCCTACTGATACCAGGTGGTCTTTGCACTGATTTAGCATCCAGATATATGCGAAATGTAAAGGGCCTGGCCTGCAAGGATTTTGATGAAATGTTTTCATACCATTTAGTAGAGTATGCCTTTGAAAGATAGGATCCATGTCATCCAGGAGTTTCTCACCTGGTCTAACGCCAGTAACAACTATCAACCACTTCTTGAGTAATATTGCAACTGGTCACCTTTCCTCATCTGGTGATGCGTTTATTGAGCCAAAAATAATAAATTACGGTGGTTCTTAAGCTTCCTCGATCCCAAGGAAAGATTGGGAGTCGAACCCTTGTAATAATATAAATACCGGCCTAAATCCTAAGTTAAGTTAATGCACGTAGATATAGTTCTAGAGACCACTGCTCTATGTGATCAAATAAAACAATTAATTATTACTGTAGAAATAAATATTTCTATCAGAGAAGTTGTCTAAGACCGTTTTGGGATGCCCATCCCAGACCAAGTTAAGACACTTATGTGGGAGGCACTTGTTCGGTGATTCATACTGATACATGTGAACAGATATTAGTCCAAATAAGTAGAACCAGTACATCATTGATACCCATCCATGTGCGTTCACATTGCAAAGTCTCTTGCCATGTAATTTCCGAGCTACGTACAAAGTCAAAGTAAACGCCCAGACAAAGAAGTCTCTTGCCATGTGATTGCAAAGAAGTCTTGTCACTCGTATAATAATGCACCGCCTAAGAAATTATGACGTCATGATGTTTTGCGTAGTCATGTAGAAATTGTTATGTGAAAACATTTCATAAGTATGGACACATAACTTAGACTTTGTAGATGAAGTCTTTACGGAGGCTATTGAGCTGTATAAATATTTATATTTATATACTACCTCGAGATAAGAACGTATAATTAGATTATTTTCCTATATATACCGTAGTGTTTAATTTTGTTAAAGCCATCAAATCTATCACTCTCTTTTCTTTCGATTCATTCACCGAATATTAAGAAAATTTCCTTATCTTTCCCTTCCTATTCACAAGTTTCTTTCTCAACTATGTCGTGGTATCATGATCCTCAGATTTTCATATGTAATGCTTACAATACAACATCGCATGGTTTTAACGAGTACAGGTGTAAGAAAGACCCTAATGGCACTGTTCATGTATCAGATTTACAACGTATCGCTTCGGGGGTTCATAAAGGAAGCGATTTTGACGCTTTGTTAGCATATCTCATTAATTTCTTTATTCGTTCTGGTTCAAAGACATGGAGGATTGTCAACTGTCAAGGATTGGCCATCCTCTGGGAACAAACTACCTGTAATGGAGTCGTCTGTTCCTGGTCACGTGAACCACTGGATTCGCCTTTTTATCGTCTACCCGGTATTACTCCTCCAGTTGACGCTGAGAAAGAAGCTCTTAAGAAAAGAGTTTCTGATTTACTAGCAGAAATTTCGCCCCTCAAAGTTGAAGTTCAAAGGAATAAGCAAGATAAGAGTACTCTTGTCAACGAGAAAAAAGCCGTGGAGAAAATAAATACGGAGCTAAAAGCAAAAAATTCAACTCTCGAAGCTGATGTCCAAAGGGAAAAAAATGAGAAACGAGATTTAGAGAAACAAGTTTCTGAATTGACATCAAAACTCAAAGAATGTTGTGGATCAGCTGATGGAGAACCATGGAAAAGTGAAAATACTACTGTTCCTAATGATTGGCTTCCTTTGGAGGATCTTGATGTTCTAAATATGCCGAAGAATATTTCGTTGAAAATGATCAAAGCATCAGGTGCACTGAAATTAGGGGAAGATAATACAACGAATGTCCAAGCAAGTCATTTCTATGGTGGAATATATCTAGCGGCTGTGAACGTTGAAGAGTTGATCCCCGACAAAGATGAAGCACGATTCGATCCAAATATCTGGGGTTCGTATAAAAATGCAGGGACATCTTATGCAGCCCGAAAGTTGTTTTGATGAATACATGACATGTTCATCTGTCTTGTGATCAGCGGCTCGAAGCAACCATTCAAAAGAATCTACAGGCTCATCATTTGTTGTTCTAAGTAATTATGGCCTTTGATGCTTTTTAATGTGACCTATATTTTCTTTTCTTTTCCGTTGGGTTTGTGTTTGATTTTGTTTATGCATCATTTAAAGTGGCATGAGATTGTAATGTCTCCGCTGGACTTGTATAAGCTCTTGCTTGCCTTCAATAATTATGTGTTTTATTTTTTTTATTGTTTTCTTTTTTCTATTGCTGGAGTTTAAACTATTGAATTAATTACGAATAATAAATCACTAATATTGCTTAAAGCATTAAACAACTGCACTTATGGATGGGATTTCCTATCTGATTCTCAAAATATGCCTAGTTGTTACAGAAATTCGTCTCATGTCGTGTTGTCATATTATAAGTGGCAATGGTATGATTAAGAAATACTAATTTAATGATAATCAACGGTCAATATCGTTGAACGAAATGGTTTGACAGAATATGTATTATTGGAAAGATTGCCGAAATTCCGTTTTCCTTCATGAATCAGTAGAAGTATTAGCTTACATCACTATCAAATATAAATTCACCTATATTGCGTGTTTGTTCACCTCTTGTTATGTACTTTTCAATATTACTGAAAAGATCAAATCAAATGATGAAATTGAGATATCACATAAACTTTTCAATATTATTGAAAAAAAATGTCAAAATTGAAAATTACTTCCTCTTTCTCAGTTGGTGAAAGATTTTATTTGATGTATATCATCGATCTTTTTGTTTACCACTTAACACAACATGCCAGTTCAAATTTATGAAAGACATTAAATAGAGTACAAACATGGGTGCAATACAAAGATATAATACTAGCTAATATAGTATAACACAACAGGCCACTTAACACCACTTAAAAATATATAAAATATGCCAGCTAATTAACTTGTCAAAGTAAGAGGCGAAAACACAATACCACCGGCGCACAACAATTACAAAGATACTGTAGGTGACAATAAAATTAATGGAACGCAGTACAATCCAATCGATCTCCAACAGGCAATTTAAACAGGAAGACATCTTAGACAATATTCACAACACGGTGTGTAGAGGTGTAAAACGTGTCGGCTAGCACAGTCTCCATAATTTTATTGCATTTTTTTCCAATAAGGATAATATGGTCATTTTCACAGTCTGTAAGAATTACTTTACTTATTTTTGATAAGGGTAGCATGGTCATTTTCACAGTCTCCATAATATTTATTGCACTTTTTTCCAATAAGGGTAATATGGTCATTTTTACAGTCTGTAAGAATTAATTTACTTATTTCCGATAAGGGTAGTATGGTCATTTTCATAGTCTCCATAATATTTATTCCACTTTTTCCCAAAAAGGGTAATATGGTTATTTTCACGGTCTCCATAATATTTATTGCACAGTTTTTCCGATAAGGGTAGTATGGTCATTTTTACAGTCTCTATAATATTTATTGCACTTTTTTCCAATAAGGGTAATATGGTCATTTTCACAATTTGTAACTTTTACTTTACTTATTTCCGATAAGGGTAGTATGGTCATTTGCACTGTCAACATAATATTTATTCCACTTTTTTCCAATAAGGGTAATATGGTCATTTTCACAGTCGGTAAGAATTACTTAACTTATTTCCGATAAGGGCAGTATGGTTATTTTCACTGTCTCCATAATAGTTATTGCACTTTTTTCCAATAAGGGTAATATGGTTATTTTCACAGTCTTTAAGAATTACTTAACTAATTTCCGATAAGGGTAGTATTTATTACACTTTTTTCCAATAAGGGTAATATGGTCATTTTCACAGTCTGTATGAATTACTTTAATTATGTCCGATAAGGGTGGATTGATCATTTTCACAGTCTCCATAATATTTAAGTTCATCCGAATCAAAAACTCAAGTCTAACTCTAGTAATCTTCAAACCCGGGATGTTCAAATCTGATAAATTTCATCTTCTGTTCATCTGAATGGGAAACTCAGGTCTAACTCTAGTAAAATATTTGAACCTGTGATGTTCAATTCTCATATATTTCGTCTTCAGTTCATCCAAAAGAAAAACTAAGGTCCAACTCTAGTAATCTTTGAACCCGTGATGTTCAATTCTGATATATTTCTTCTCAGGTTCATCCAAAAGAGAAACTAAGGTCCAACTCTAGTAATCTGTAAACCCGTGATGTTCAATTCTGATATATTTCTTCTCCAGTTCATCCAAAAGAGAAACTAAGGTCCAACTCTAGTAATCTGTGAACCCGTGATGTTCAATTCTGATATATTTCTTCTCCAGTTCATCGAAAAAGAGAAACTAAGGTCCAACTCTAGTAATCTTTGAACCCGTGATGTTCAATTTCGATATATTTCTTCAGTTCATCCAAAAGAGAAACTAAGGTCCAACTCCGATGTCTGTGAACCCGTGATGTTCAATTGATATATTTCTTCTCCAGTTCATCCAAAAGAGAAACTAAGGTCCAACTCTAGTAATCTTTGAACGTGAAGTTCAATTTTCGATATATTTAAGTCTTTAGTAAATATCAGACGAGAAAATCGGCTCCAACTCTAGTAATCTTTGAACCTGGGATGTTCAATTCTGATATATTTCGTCTTCAGATCATCCGGACGAGAAACTCTAGTCTAACTCTAGTAATCTTTGAACCCGTGATGTTCAATTCTATAGATTTCATCTTCAGATCATCCGGACGAGAAACTTAGGTTTAACTCTAGTAATCTTTGAACCCGTGATGTTCAATTCTGATATGTTTCGTTTTCTATTCATCCGGACGAGAAACTCGGGTCCAACTATAGTAATCTTTGAACCCGTGATGTCCAATTCTGATATATTTCGTTTTCAGATCATCCGGACGGGAAACTTAGGTCTAACTCTAGTAATCTTTGAACTTGTGATGTTCAATTATGATATATTTCGTCTCCAGTTCATCCGAAGGAGAAACTCAGGTTTAACTCTGGTAATCTTTGAACCTGTGATGTTCAATTCTGATATATTTCGTCTCCAGATCATCCGAACGAGAAACTCATGTCTAACTTTAGTAATCTTTGAACCTGTGATGTTCAATTCTGATATATTTCCTCTCCAGTTCATCTGAATCAGAAACTCGGGTCTAACTCTAGTAATCTTTGAACCTGTGATGTTCAATTCTGATATATTTCCTCTCCAGTTCATCAATCGAAAACTCGGGTCTAATCTGGTAATCTTTGAACTTGTGATGTTCAATTATGATATATTTTCGATCAGTTCATCCGAAGGAGAAACTCAGGTCTAACTCTGGTAATCTTTGAACCTGTGATGTTCAATTCTGATATATTTCGTCTCCAGATCATCCGAACGAGAAACTCATGTCTAACTTTAGTAATCTTTGAACTTGTGATGTTCAATTCTGATATATTTCGTCTCCAGTTCATCCGAATCAGAAAATCGGCTCCAACTCTAGTAATCTTTGAACCTGGGATGTTCAATTCTGATATATTTCGTCTTCAGATCATCCGGACGAGAAACTCTGGTCTAACTCTAGTAATCTTTGAACCCGTGATGTTCAATTCTATAGATTTCATCTTCAGATCATCCGGACGAGAAACTTAGGTTTAACTCTAGTAATCTTTGAACCCGTGATGTTCAATTCTGATATGTTTCTTTTTCTATTCATCCGGACGAGAAACTCGGGTCCAACTATAGTAATCTTTGAACCCGTGATGTCCAATTCTGATATATTTCGTTTTCAGATCATCCGGACGTGAAACTTAGGTCTAACTCTAGTAATCTTTGAACTTGTGATGTTCAATTATGATATATTTCGTCGTCAGTTCATCCGAAGGAGAAACTCAGGTTTAACTCTGGTAATCTTTGAACCTGTGATGTTCAATTCTGATATATTTCGTCTCCAGATCATCCGAACGAGAAACTCATGTCTAACTTTAGTAATCTTTGAACCTGTGATGTTCAATTCTGATATATTTCCTCTCCAGTTCATCGAATCGAAACTCGGTCAACTGGTAATCTTTGAACCTGTGATGTTCAATTTTGATATATTTCCTCTCCAGTTCATCCGAATCAGAAACTCGGGTCTAACTCTGGTAATCTTTGAACTTGTGATGTTCAATTATGATATATTTCGTCGTCAGTTCATCCGAAGGAGAAACTCAGGTCTAACTCTGGTAATCTTTGAACCTGTGATGTTCAATTCTGATATATTTCATCTCCAGATCATCCGAACGAGAAACTCATGTCTAACTTTAGTAATCTTTGAACTTGTGATGTTCAATTCTGATATATTTCGTCTCCAGTTCATCCGAATCAGAAACTCGGGTCTAACTCTGGTAATCTTTGAACTTGTGATGTTCAATTCTGATATATTTCGTCTCCAGTTCATCCGAATCAGAAACTCGGGCCTAACTCTGGTAATCTTTGAACCTGTGATGTTCAGTTCTGATATATTTCCTCTCCAGTTCATCTGAATCAGAAACTCGGGTCTAACTCTGGTAATCTTTGAACCTGTGATGTTCAATTCTGATATATTTCCTCTCCAGTTCATCCGAATCAGAAACTCGGGTCTAACTCTGGTAATCTTTGAACCTGTGATGTTCAATTCTGATATATTTCGTCTGCAGTTCATCCGATTCAGAAATTCAGGTCTAACTCTGGTAATCTTTGAACCTGTGATGTTCAATTCTGTTATATTTCTTCTCCAGTTCATCCGAATCAGAAACTCGGGTCTAACTCTGGTAATCTTTGAACTTGTGATGTTCAATTATGATATATTTCGTCGTCAGTTCATCCGAAGGAGAAACTCAGGTCTAACTCTGGTAATATTTGAACCTGTGATGTTCAATTATGATATATTTCGTCTCCAGATCATCCGAACGAGAAACTCATGTCTAACTTTAGTAATATTTGAACTTGTGATGTTCAATTCTGATATATTTCCTCTCCAGTTCATCCGAATCAGAAATTCGGGTCTAACTCTAGTAATCTTTGAACTTGTGATGTTCAATTATGATATATTTCGTCGTCAGTTCATCCGAAGGAGAAACTCAGGTTTAACTCTGGTAATCTTTGAACCCGTGATGTTCAATTCTGATATATTTCGTCTCCAGATCATCCGAACGAGAAACTCATGTCTAACTTTAGTAATCTTTGAACCTGTGATGTTCAATTCTGATATATTTCCTCTCCAGTTCATCTGAATCAGAAACTCGGGTCTAACTCTGGTAATCTTTGAACCTATGATGTTCAATTCTGATATATTTCCTCTCCAGTTCATCCGAATCAGAAACTCGGGTCTAACTCTGGTAATCTTTGAACTTGTGATGTTCAATTCTGATATATTTCGTCTGCAGTTCATCCGAATCAGAAATTCAGGTCTAACTATGGTAATCTTTGAACCTGTGATGTTCATTTCTGATATATTTCGTCTCCAGTTCATCCGAATCCGAAACTCGGGTCTAACTCTGGTAATCTTTGAAACTGTGATGTTAAATTCTGATATATTTCGTCTCCAGTTCATCCGAATCAGAAACTCGGGGTCTAACTCTGGTAATATTTGAACCTGTATGTTCAATTCTGATATATTTTGTCTCCGTTTCATCCGGAAGAGGAACTCAGGTCTAACTCTGGCAATATTTTAACCTGTGATGTTCAATTCTGATATATTTCGTCTCCAGTTCATCCGGAAGAGGAACTAAGGTCTAATTCTAGTAATATTTGAACCTGTGATGTTCAATTCTGATATATTTCTTCTCCAGTTCATCCGGAAGAGTAACTCAGGTCTAACTCTAGTAATATTTGAACTGTGATGTTCAATTCTTATATATTTTGCCTCCTGTTCATCCGGAAGAGGAACTCAGGTCTAACTCTAGTAGTATTTGAACCTGTGATGTTCAATTCTGATATATTTCGTCTTCAGTTCATCCGGAAGAGGAACTCAGGTCTAACTCTAGTAATCTTTGAACCTGTGATGTTCAGTTCTGATATATTTCGTCTCATATTCATCCGGAAGAGGAACTCAGTTCTAACAATATTAGTTCCTTGAAAAAAAATATTATGAAGCAGGTTTATGGTATGCATACTTGATCATCATAACTTCGGATATGTCAATTTGTATAAAGTATTTTTTTTCGGTTGGACAGTTTTTGATTTTCTATAAAAACACCAGCTTCTCAAAATAACACACATGCTTCTCACACACTCCCCTCAATCCATATGAGAACCTCATACCAAATGCCAATTTTCCATATTTTTGATGGACAAAGCTCAACCGTTCCTTTTATTTTCTTTGACTTAGCCTTTTAAAATATACTTGTTTGCATATAAATTAGCGTACGAATCTGACTCAACCCCTAACTCGATGACAGTCAGATGTCAAATCATCTTTTTTGTGTGAGTTAGATCTGACTCGCTACTCAATTCTGACCTAACTCCTGACTCATCGGACAAAGCTACTGTCTCACATATTTTTTATTCAGATGAGTCAGATTTAACTCAAAAAACAAACATATTGAGCCATATTTAGATGAATCAAATGATTTCAGTCGGACTTAAGTGAGTCAGATGCACACGAGACGGATCCAAGAAGAAAAACAAACATCATGTCCATTATCTTCCGTCCTCGCTCACTAAAACTAAAATAGCCATCCATCCGTCCATCTAACCCACCCATCCATTATGTATCAATCCAACGATAAAGACAACAGAAACAAAACAAAGAGTTGGTCATACAGATCGGTGACCTGGCCCAAAAAATCAACCCAAATTCATTTCCAAGGTACACGTACCACACACTAGAAACTAACCCTAAACCTTATCTTTATCCTTCGTTTCTTTTCTTTTCCTCTCTTCTCTCAGCGGCTGAACTCTTACCTTAAACCCTTCTTCTTCCTCTTCATTAAAAGATAAGAAAATCTTAGATCATGTTCTTAATTTCAGTTATGTAGTGTTTTGTTTGATCGATTATGATTTCTAATCTCGATTTTCTATGCGATTTATTAGGGTGTTTTTTTTCCGAAGGAGAGCGATAAAAGGAAAACCCTAGGATCTCAGGTATCTGATTATGTTTTTAGTTTGGAGAGATTTTGATGCAGTTTTACAAGTGGTAAGTATAGGGTTTCAATTCTCGGACTTTTTTTAAAGATTTGGTTTTAGACAAAAAGAAGGTGATTTTTATAAAACTTATAAAATAATGGAAATGCTAAAAATGATTTTTGTGTTCAATTAAAAGAGTCTAGGATGTCAAGATTCCATCACTACTACACATACTAAATGATTATAACTATTCCCTATAACATTCTCCCAAAATTACTCAAGACGATTTAGGACAAATAATACGTCTCGGAAAATAAATCTTTTCAAGCAATTATTTTTCTCAAAGAATTAACAATTTTTTTCACTATAAAATGCTATTCTCTAACATAGAATATATAAATCAATTATCAAGCATCATAGGACACATGAAGAAAATTATTACCTTATTTAATCAAGAATAAGGACCAAGAGAATTATTATAGAAAATAATCAAAACATTATAGCACACATAGTAGGATTTCCTCCCTAATCCTAGATAGAAATTTAGCTACTCATAATTAAAAGTACTAACAAAAAAAAAAAGAAGAATAAATAAAACTAAAAAGAAGAAATGAAAGAAGAAGTGTGGGATGTGGGATGTCTAGGATGTAGAGGTGTGTAGATTCTCTGTGTTCAGTATTTCGATCCTATTTATAGGACAAAATATTCAATGTGCATCTTCCTTTCCTTTCTTTTTCTTTCTTTATTTTCGGTGCATGTTAGGTTTGTTGGTCCGGTTGGTGCATGTGATACTTTCGGCGCCACTCATGACCTTCTTTTATTTCTTTTCTATTTCTTTCTTTAGCTTTCCTCCGACATAGCCCATTGACAACCCATGCTTGCTTGAGTGCTTCTCTTGCTGGCATTCTCCCTGTTACTACTCGAGCATTTCCAGCTACATTGATCCGTGGTGTGAGCGTCTCATCATCACTCGTCATCACCGGTGAACAGTATCTTCCCTGATCTTGCTTCCATGTTCCCATAGATACATCACTGCCTTCTCGAGCTCAGCCACAACAAGTTCACTTACTTGCTCGAGCATCTCTGCCATGCTCTCATTGCCGAGCCATCAACAACATCAACATCATCGAGCTTCTCCACCTCTGCCATGAACATCATCTCGAGCTCCAACTGTAGTTACCAATCAGCTCGAGTCCATCAATGTTACGGCAAACTTTTCCGTCAATGGAGGTAATGAACAGCAGCAACATCAACAGCCATGCATGCATGCCATGTATATTCATCTACGTTACTCCAATAGTCGGGGCTTCCCTGAACTTGCTCGAGCCGTCCATCTCGTCCCCCTGAACTTCCTTGAGCTTCCCTGAGCTCGAGCTCCATCAACTCTCTATCATCACTAGCCACAGAACCATAGCAACCTCCATCGATCACCATTTCATTGCCGAGCAACAAACCCGAGACAAAACCCATTCGAACACTCATTCATTATCCCTATTCACGACAGCAACCAACTTCATCATCCTTTGTTGGTAGCAACAACGTCTCCCTGGGCTTCGTATCGAGCTCCTTCTCATTCCTGAATTTGCTCGAACAGATCATTAAACTCGAGTTCTTCTTGAACAATGGCAGCAACATCATCACTGCCAATTCCGAACACCACCTTCACCTGAACTCGTCGTCCTTCTCAGCTCTCTCTTAGTCACAGCAAAGCCAGAGAATCACTGTCATCTTCTCCGTTGTTCACTACCAACAGACAAACCGAGCTCACCATTGCAAACTCGAAAGTTCCGTCTTCCCTGTTTTTCCTCCGTCCATGCATGCAAAAGATGATGATGGTGTCCCCCTAGTAACATAGTGAGGTGCCTTCAGCAATTCCCTTTGAACAGGGTGCCCTTAATCCAAGGTGGGGGTGCAAATAGCACTTCCCTTGTAAAATGACCATTTTGCCCTTAACATGAGGGTGTCCCTTAATGTAAAGGTGCCAATAGTATTCTCCATTGGAAAATGACCATTTTGCCCCTTTCCTTGTTTTTCCCATAACTTATTCATACGAACTCCGAATGACTCCGTTCTTTCGCCGTTGGCTTCGCCTTTGCCTCTCGTCCTCAACACAATGAAAAGTAGAAATCTTGTATTTGAACGAGTTACATTTGGTCTTTGGCCCTTCCTCATTCTTATCTAGCTTCTTTCACTGCACAACTAAGCTCGAATTCACTTCTTTTTGGATTATTCACCTTCTAACACACAAATAAGAGAAAACACGCGTAACACACAATAATCTGCAAGAAAACCATCAAATACTAGCATGGAATTAACACCAAATATATGTGAAATATGCACTTATCAAATTCCCCCACACTGGATTTTGCTAGTCCTCGAGCAAACTAAAAATCCTAACTCACTGTCGCAGGCATCACGATTGCATTTAGCGTATGCAATAAGCCTTTAAACCCCTAGGTGTCCCTAGTGGCCGAGTTATAGTCTCGGGAGGGTTTACCAGAGGTATACCCACAAAACCTACTCCAACTTCAAAGCGTTCCAGCGTCCCAAGCATCCAAAGAGTTATGAGGACATAGAGTTTCTGCATGCTAGTAATAAGAAGTTAGAAATACCAAAGAACATATTCTCATTCTTAAATATTGAGTGAGAAATAATCACACCATAATGAGAGAATGCGTGTTTGAGAAACGACCAATAAGCATTTCGCCTCGACTTCTGCCTCACTTAAAGGATTTTATGATAATTGCACTCAATAAGACAGCTTTTTTATGGGTCTCACATGTGTGCAGGTAGGAATGAAGATAGAACTCCTACACACGTTGAATGGTGGGAAGGAAACCTTCCGAATTATTTCTGGAGACCCCACAAAATCGTGGGAAGTAAAAGACTTTTTCTGATGATCTCTAAGAAAGGAAATCAACCACTTATAGCAAGGATGAGAGTACTTACCACCTTCACATCTGATTGCACTGATGATAACACCACTCTCACAGCATCCAATAGAAACGTCTTCCTTCGGCTCGTCTTCTTCATCTTGGTCTTCGGTCTTCAACTATTGATGATAAATTCTTGAATTTCGTAGAACTTTGACAATTTATAACTCTTTTCCTCTATTTCTTGTCGCTTGAAACTTCTTTATATATTTTTCTTCCCCATGGCCTTATTGAACAAATAAATCCTAAATGCAAATCTTTTTGTATTTTGTATATTTTTTTTTTTTTTTCATTTTTTTTTTTCATATTTTTTTTTTTAATTAAGATTGCAACTACAATAATAAAATTAACATGGCCATGAAAGAAGTACTTTACCACTTTGATCTTCACAACTTGTATTGTCTTTGTATCATAAACTTCAATATTTTTCATCTTTTGATTTTCTCTGCTCTTGTAAATAAGTCTTCATACTTAGATATAAAATTTGCTCTTCCTTGAATTGTTGCTTAAAAACCTTAAACTTCTTCAAATTTCCTTGTAGATTTTGATGTCGCTCCTTGTTGATGATGTGTTTCTATGGACCTGTTGTTGGCGAGAGAGAATGGTGCTAACTGCAAATCAAACTACAAGAAGGAGGTTTTCATCTATAGACGACACCCTCATGATTGACAAAATTAGCACTCAAGAGATCAAAAATAGTGCTGAAAATAGTGTGAAGTTGGGTAGCTCACCATTCTACCCGGAATTTACGTATGGTGACACACACTCAAAAGAAAGCTCTTTAGTCAGCTTCTAAGAAATCTGGTCTGG
Source organism: Papaver bracteatum (assembly GCA_023529315.1). NCBI lineage: Eukaryota > Viridiplantae > Streptophyta > Magnoliopsida > Ranunculales > Papaveraceae > Papaver > Papaver bracteatum. Next base: position 20,674 of record JAJJWX010003154.1, read on the forward strand.
TGCCTCTGTTGATTTGAAAAAGGTAGTCTCCACTAATGATTGATCAGCAACTCTAATAATGCATTTCTCTCTGCTCCTAATTTGCATCACCGGCATGATTAAATCCATTATTTAACACTCCAATTCGTAAGAAATTCGAATGTAGTTCTCTAACACTTCCAAGTTCAGTTATGTCGGTCAGAACTCTCTATGTAAACATACCTAGAAGTATGCTAGTGACTCTAAAATCTCTAAAAGTTGGAGGTTTTATTCAAATAATTTATATATATATATATTTATTTATTTATTTATTTTTTTGAAAATTTTTAATCAAAAAGGCTAAAAATTCTATATGCAAAAGGTCAAAACACTCCCCCACACTTAAAATCTACATTGTCCTCAATGTTCTAAAGATAAAATTAAAAACATGAACAAAGAGAAACTATTTGAATCAAAAGAGTTAAGGAAAGATATTACCTTGTTGTATGAGCATGGGTTACCTCCCAAGAAGTGCTAAGTTTAATGTCTTCAGCCAGACATTACTGTATCTGCAGAAAATTAGTCGTGATAAACGGGATCCTGTAAATTTGTATTTTCCACATCCGGGTTGGTCAATTCGATGAATGGTTTCAATCGCTGACCGTTGACTTTAAAAGTCTCTCCAGTATCATGATTCCTCACCTCAATAGCACCGTGCGGATACACGGTCTTAACATAGAATGGGCCAGTCCAACGAGATCTAAGCTTACCAGGAAAAAGGTGAAGGCGAGAATTATACAAGAGAACTTTCTGTCCTGGTGTAAACGACTTTCGAAGAATCGATTTGTCGTGAAAAACTTTTGTTTTCTCCTTGTAAATTTTCGCATTTTGGTAAGAATCATTACGAATTTCTTCCAACTCATTGAGCTGAAGTCTACGGTTATCACCAGCAACAGGTAGGTCAAAGTTTAGCCGTTTAATGGCCCAATAAGCTCGGTGTTCTAATTCTACAGGCAAATGGCAGGCTTTACCGAAGACAAGTCTATACGGAGACATCCCAAGTGGAGTCTTAAAAGCGGTTCGGTAAGCCCATAATGCTTCTATTAAGCGCAAAGACCAATCCTTTCGGGTAGGGTTTACGGTCTTCTCTAAAATTTGCTTGATCTGCCTATTAGACACTTCTACTTGGCCACAAGTCTGTGGGTGGTAAGGTGTAGAAACCTTATGAGTAATGGAGTATTTCTTCATGAGCGTCTCGAAAGACCGGTTACAAAAATGTGATCCTCCATCACTAATGATTGCTCTAGGCATACCAAATCGAGAGAAAATATTTTCTCTAACAAACTTGATCACAACATGGCGATCGTTTGTTTTGGTAGCTATTGCTTCAACCCACTTAGACACATAATCAACAGCTAATAAGATGTAAAAGTTTCCATAGGAATTGACAAACGGGCCCATAAAATCTATGCCCCACACATCAAATATTTCTATTATCAGTATAGGATTAAGTGGCATCATATTTCTTCGGGTCAACTTCCCTAACTTCTGACATCTCTCACAACTTTGACAAAATAGGTGGGAGTCCTTGAACAGAGTTGGCCAATAAAGACCAGATTGTAGAACCTTAGCAGTTGTTTTCTTAGAACTAAAGTGACCCCCACAAGCTCCAGAATGACAAAAAGTCAGAACACTGGATATGTCGTTGTCAGGAATACAACGACGGATGATCTGATCAGGGCAGTACTTGAATAAGTATGGATCATCCCAGAAAAAGTATTTAACCTCAGACAAGAATTTAGCTCTATCCTGTTTAGACCAATGGTCGGGCATTTGACCAGTTACCAAATAATTGACAATGTCAGCAAACCAGGGTAACTCAGAGATGGAAAATAGTTGTTCATCAGGGAACGTGTCATGGATTGGTATCTCATCATCTCTAGTCTTATCAAGGATACGGGATAAATGGTCAGCTACAACATTTTCAGACCCTTTCTTATCACGAATATCTAGAGTAAATTCTTGGAACAGCAATACCCATCTAATCAGCCGTGGTTTAGAGTCCTTCTTTGAAAGGAGATACTTGAGTGCGGCATGATCAGAATAGACAATGACCTTAGACCCTAGGAGATATGATCTAAATTTCTCCAAAGCAAAAACGATGGCTAACATTTCTTTCTCAGTGGTTGTGTAGTTCATCTGGGCATCGTTTAGGGTCCTACTAGCATAATAAATCACACTAGGTGTTTTATCATGTCGTTGGCCAAGGACAGCACCAACCGCATAATCGGACGCATCACACATGATTTCAAATGGGAGGTTCCAATTGGGTGGTTGGATGATAGGGGCAGAAGTCAACAATAATTTAAGCTTCTCAAAAGCTTGAACACATGCTTCATCAAATACAAAGGCAGTATCTTTAGCAAGTAGGTGCGATAGAGGTAAAGCAATCTTGCTAAAGTCTTTGATGAAACGACGGTAAAATCCAGCATGTCCAAGGAAAGATCTAACATCGGTTACATTCTTAGGTTGTCTTAATTTGGAAATTAGGTCAACCTTGGACTTATCAACTTCTATTCCCTTAGAGGACACCACATGTCCTAACACTATTCCAGATTTAACCATAAAATGACACTTTTCCCAATTAAGGACTAAGTTCTTTTCTTTACAACGTTCTAGAACTAGTGTAAGGTGGTGCAAACATTCATCGAAAGAGGATCCAAACACTGAAAAATCGTCCATAAAGACCTCGAGAAATTGCTCAACCATGTCCGAAAAGATACTTAGCATGCAACGTTGGAATGTTGCGGGTGCATTACACAACCCAAAAGGCATACGCCTGTAAGCAAAAGTACCAAATGGACATGTGAAGGTTGTTTTCTCTTGGTCTTCCGGGGCTATAGGGATTTGGTTATAACCAGAATAACCATCTAGGAAACAATAATAGCTGTGGCCCGCTAATCTTTCTAACATCTGGTCGATGAATGGTAAAGGAAAGTGGTCTTTCCTAGTTGCTGAGTTCATCTTACGGTAATCTATACAAACTCTCCACCCAGTAGTAACACGGGTAGGTATCAATTCATTATTCTCATTCGCAACTACCGTAATCCCAGACTTCTTTGGGACAACCTGAACAGGGCTGACCCATTTACTATCAGATATGGGGTATATGATACCCGCATCTAATAACTTGAGCACCTCAGTGCGAACAACTTCCTTCATATTAGGATTCAAACGTCTCTGCATTTCTCTTGAGGTTTTGGCACCTTCTTCTAAGTAGATGTGGTGCATACAATCAGCAGGACTAATTCCTTTCAAATCTGCTATAGTCCACCCTATTGCAGTCTTGTGCTCACGAAGAACACTAACTAGTCTACTTTCCTGGTCGGGCTCTAAGTCAGAGGCAATTATGACAGGAAGAGTATTCTCATTACCAATAAATACATATTTCAGTGTATCTGGTAGTGGCTTTAATTCAAGGGTGGGAGCCTTAACTGATGATGGGAGGGGTTTATCTATGGTCGGCGGAAGAGGTTCTGGTTTACGCTGCCATTTTCCATAATCCATTACTGGCGCAGAGTCTAACAACGCATTAACTTCTTCAAAATGACTATCCTCATCATAGTAAGCTCCAAAATGGGCCAAGCACGCCTCTAAAGGATCGCTAACACTATTGGTGGTAAAGGTATTCTCCACTAGAGAGTCAATCATGCATATAGACTCATAGTGTTCAGGATCTGGTGGGGCTTGTAACGCCTTAAAGACGTTCACTGAGATTTTCTGATTCCCAAAGGAAAATTCTACTAGGCCATTTTGACAATGTATGACTGCATTTGCAGTGGCTAGAAACGGACGACCTAGGATGATTGGGATATTGATATCTTGACTAGAGATGGGTTGAGTGTCTAAAATCACAAAGTCAACAGGATAAATAAAGTTTTCTACCTGAACCAAAACGTCTTCAATAATTCCACGTGGGATTTTGACTGACCTATCGGCTAACTGTAGTGTTATCTTAGTTGGCTTCATCTCCCCTAGTCCAAGTTGTTCATAAACCGAGAAAGGTAAAAGATTCACACTAGCCCCAAGATCTAATAGAGCATTGTCTATCGTTTGGTTACCTATGACACATGTGACAGTAGGACAACCAGGATCTTTAAATTTGACTGGGTACTTTTGTGAGATTATGGAACTAACTTGTTGGGTCAAAAAGGCTTTTTTATGGACACTCGCCTCTCTCTTGACAGTGCACATCTCTTTTAAGAACTTGGCCATAGCGGGTACATGTTTAATTGCATCTAACAAAGGCAGGTTAACCTTAACTTGCTTAAAGATGTCTAGGATTTCAGCATATGTACTAGGTTTTTTCTTAGCTAGTCTTTGAGGAAATGGTGCAGGTGGTATGTACACTCTCTCAGGGGTATCTTTCTCACTTGGACTCTTAGCACACTCAGGCCCATTAAGGTCTTTAGACGAAGTTTGGTCAACTTCTGTCTCCTTTTCAGCTGGACTCTTGTCCTTAGGTGGTTCTACCGAGTTCTCTAGAGTTTTACCACTCCTAAGGGTGATAACTGCTTTGACATGTTCATTATGTTTAGAACTACCCGACATATTAACCTGGTTAAATCCTTTCGGATTTGGAGTTGTTTGACTAGGGAATGTCCCACTCTCTCTATCATTTAACCGGTTCGAAAGTTGACTTATTTGAGTCTCTAGGTTGGCAATAGCTCGGTCACTATTTTGTTGGTTACGCTGACTCGTCAGGACAAATTCATCGAGCTTCTGACCTAAATGGTTGACATTTTGGGTAGTCTCGGCATGGTTTATCACACTACGGTCAATAAAGAGTTTTAGACTTTCCTCTAGGGATGACACCTTTTTATCAACTGGGCTCGGTTCCTGAACTTGAGATTGGTTCCTAGGAAAATTGGGTGGTGAGCTACTCGACGGGCCACCTTGATGGTTACCTTTAGACCACGAGAAATTCGGGTTATGTCTCCAACCAGGGTTATAGGTATTTGAGTATGGGTCAAACTTGGGTCGAACCTCATATTTAGAGTTCATACCACCATGTAGGACACTAACCTGGTCACGAGTAGTTTCAGTTGGGTAAAACTGGGGACACTGAGATCCAATATGACTTTGATCACCACAATTGGTACATGGATATGTTCTGGGCTCACTATTACAGCTCATAGTTTGGTTGGACCCTTGGTTTATCTCTAAGGCCTCTAGACGCCTAAGGATGTCAGACCCATTATCAACTCTATTGACCCTATGGATAGGGTTCCTAGTTATTTCGGGCTCCCTCATTGAAGCCCATTGACGAGTCTTTTCAGCTAACTCAACCAACTCGTCAAAACATTCATCTGGGTTTTGATGGGTAAATTTTCCACCACTCATTGTTTCTACCTGCATTCTAGTTTCACTATCAAGGCCCTCATATAAAATTTGGGCCATGTGGGCTTTATCAAAGCCGTGATGTGGGCATTGGTATAACAATTCATTAAACCTTTCTATATAACCGTGTAGGTGTTCACCTAATTTCTGCTTAAAGGTTTGGATAGACTGTCGAATAGCAGCAGTCTTATGGTGTGGGTAGAATTTCTTAACGAAAACCTCTACAAGTCCATCCCAAGTAGTGATTGTTTTGGAAGGAATGATATGATACCACTCACTGGCTCTTTCTTCTAGGGAAAAGGGAAACAAACGTAACCTAACATCGTCTTTGGTGACATTTGGATAACTCATGGTATCACAAATCATCTCAAAGTCACGGATATGGGTATACGGGTTCTCATTCTCTATTCCCTTAAACTTACGTAGCATGCCAAATGTCCCAGGTTTAATATCAAACTTCACGGTAGTGGCCGGTAAGACAACCCCAGGTTCACGTATCACCCTAGACGGGTTTAAACGGTCCCTAAGGGTTTTGGTTGGCACAACTTCACCCTCATCATTTTCATTAACCATTTCGGTAAAAATAGAATTACCACCTAAATCCGTGTAACGGGTCGGACTTAAATTAAAAAGGTCGTTTTCTACAAGTCGATGTTCTACCCGTTTCCAACGTCGCATACACACACAATAATACTAGTGAAGCAATTGGTGTGTAATTTTTTTTTTTTTTTTTTTTTTTTTTGAACAAAGAAAGATAGAAATAAAAATAGAATAACACAAACAAGGAAGGGAAGTTCTATTCAATCACAAAAAGGCTGACTCCACCACAGTAAACCTGCTGATTTCTAGCAAACAAAAAGCATGATGGCTCCACTTAGATTGTTTTCTAGACCAGCTTCTAATCCTTCGAAAGGGAATTCGTTACAATCTGAGTAAACTCCTCTGGAATCAATCTGAGTTAAAGTATATTGAATAGAGGCGAGAGAAGCTGCTAGAGCTTTGATACTCAAGGCCTCACCGTATTACAAGGCGGCGCAGTCACGCATTCAATTTACAGAAACCATCATGAATTTCGGAGTATGCCTAAAGAGTAACCAATATTTTTCGAACGACTTTCCTACTAAGCTCGTTACCTTATAGGTCTCGTTCTACTTCAAATTTTAAAGCTTAGGTTCGCGTAGGTATCGTTTTCCTAAGGCGGGCAAGAAGAGAACGGTGATGAAATCCGAACCCTTATCTTGTATGGCCAGTCCTTGCCCTTTACTAGGAAAATAAAACAGCCGTATTCAAGTCCTCAACATATATGCAAACGAAGGAATAAAGTAACTCGCTAACAGGAGATTCGCGAGTGTTTCGACAAACTTACCTCCCGTATCATACGGGGGATGAACCGTTGTTGTCGACTCGGGCCACGACTCCTATGTCATGCACGAACCCGAGGGGCCGAGGTGATATTGTAATCACCGTCCTTCTCTGCAAACAGTTTGATATTTAATATTACCCTTCCGTAGGGTTTTTAAAAAATAATAAAAGAATGTCCAAGTCCAAAGTCCCAAAAAAAAAATAATGCAAAAGAAATATAAAATTACAAGAATATAGAAATCCTAATACAATCAATAAAATAAAATAAACTTTTTTTTTTTTTATGTAAATTTTTTTTTTCTTCTTTTGCTCTTTTAGCTTTGCTCTTTACTCCCAAGTCTTTTTACACATTCACCAAAAGCTTTGGCAAATTTTTCCGCTTCGAATTCCAAATTCTCTTTTGGTATGCAATTCCACAATAAATATAGAATATTACCTGCACAATAAAGAAAAATAACAAGAATAATACCAAGTAAAATCAAAGAAAATAAAATAAAAAAAAAACTAAACTAAACTAAAATTTAAAATTTAACTAAAAAGAAAATAAAAATCTAAAACCTAACCTAAAGGCAAGTCCGCGTCGACGGCGCCAAAAACTGATGCAGTTTTACAAGTGGTAAGTATAGGGTTTGATTCTCGGACTTTTTTAAAGATTTGGTTTTAGACAAAAAGATGGTGATTTTTATAAAACTTATAAAATAATGGAAATGCTAAAAATGATTTTTGTGTTCAATTAAAAGAGTCTAGGATGTCAAGATTCCATCACTACTACACATACTAAATGATTATAACTATTCCCTATAACATTCTCCCAAAATTACTCAAGACGATTTAGGACAAATAATACGTCTCGGAAAATAAATCTTTTCAAGCAATTATTTTTCTCAAAGAATTAACAATTTTTTTCACTATAAAATGCTATTCTCTAACATAGAATATATAAATCAATTATCAAGCATCATAGGACACATGAAGAAAATTATTACCGTTACGAATCAAGAATAAGGACCAAGAGAATTATTATAGAAAATAATCAAAACATTATAGCACACATAGTAGGATTTCCTCCCTAATCCTAGATAGAAATTTAGCTACTCATAATTAAAAGTACTAACAAATAAAAACAGAAGAAGGAATGAAAGAAGAAGAAGAAATGAAAGAAGAAGTGTGGGATGTGGGATGTCTAGGATGTAGAGGTGTGTAGATTCTCTTTGGTATCAGTATTTCGAGCCTATTTATAGGACAAAATATTCGACAATGTGCATCTGCCTTTCCTTTCTTTTTCTTTCTTTATTTTCGGTGCATGTTAGGTTTGTTGGTCCGGTTGGTGCATGTGATACTTTCGGCGCCACTCATGACCTTCTTTTATTTCTTTTCTATTTCTTTCTTTAGCTTTCCTCCGACATATCCCATTGACAACCCATGCTTGCTTGAGTGCTTCTCTTGCTGGCATTGTCCCTGTTACTACTCGAGCATTGCCAGCTACATTGATCCGTGGTGTGAGCGTCTCATCATCACTCGTCATCACCGGTGAACAAGATCTTCCCCGATCTTGCTTCCATGTTCCCATAGATACATCATCGCCTTCTCGAGCTCAGCCACAACAAGTTCACTTACTTGCTCGAGCATCTCTCCGCCATGCTCTCATTGCCGAGCCATCAACAACATCAACATCATCGAGCTTCTCCACCTCTGCAATGAACATCATCTCGAGCTCCAACAGTAGTTACCAATCAGCTCGAGTCCATCAATGTTACGGCAAACTTTTCCGTCAATGGAGGTAATGAACAGCAGCAACATCAACAGCCATGCATGCATGCCATGTATATTCATCTACGTTACTCCAATAGTCGGGGCTTCCCTGAACTTGCTCGAGCCGTCCATCTCGTCCCCCTGAACTTCCTTGAGCTTCCCTGAGCTCGAGCTCCATCAACTCTCTATCATCACTACCACAGAACCATAGCAACCTCCATCGATCACCATTTCATTGCCGAGCAACAAACCCGAGACAAAACCCATTCGAACACTCATTCATTATCCCTATTCACGACAGCAACCAACTTCATCATCCTTTGTTGGTAGCAACAACGTCTCCCTGGGCTTCGTATCGAGCTCCTTCTCATTCCTGAATTTGCTCGAACAGATCATTAAACTCGAGTTCTTCTTGAACAATGGCAGCAACATCATCACTGCCAATTCCGAACACCACCTTCACCTGAACTCGTCGTCCTTCTCAGCTCTCTCTTAGTCACAGCAAAGCCAGAGAATCACTGTCATCTTCTCCGTTGTTCACTACCAACAGCAAACCCGAGCTCACCATTGCAAACTCGAGTTCCGTCTTCCCTGTTTTTCCTCCGTCCATGCATGCAAAAGATGATGATGGCAGCCCCGAGTAACATAGTGAGGTGCCTTCAGCAATTCCCTTTGAACCAGGGTGCCCCTTAACATTCGGCTGGGGGTGCAAATAGCACTTCCCTTGTAAAATGACCATTTTGCCCCTTAACATGAGGGTGTCCCTTAATGAACAGTAAAGGTGCCAATAGTATTCTCCATTGGAAAATGACCATTTTGCCCCTTTCCTTGTTTTTCCCATAACTTATTCATACGAACTCCGAATGACTCCGTTCTTTCGCCGTTGGCTTCGCCTTCTCGTCCTCAACACAATGAAAAGTAGAAATCTTGTATTTAAACGGGTTACATTTGGTCTTTGGCCCTTCCTCATTCTTATCTAGCTTCTTTCACTGCACAACTAAGCTCGAATTCACTTCTTTTTGGATTATTCACCTTCTAACACACAAATAAGAGAAAACACGCGTAACACACAATAATCTGCAAGAAAACCATCAAATACTAGCATGGAATTAACACCAAATATATGTGAAATATGCACTTATCAAATTTGGATAAACATCTCCTTTTCCCCATCAAATCTCTTCAAATCGATATCAAAATCAAGATCGAGAAGAAATCATATTTTCCCAATTTCATATAGACATTTTCTCTTTTCCTTTTTAATTTGTTATGTCAAATTTAGGGTTTTCTATTATCCTTTCAAAGTTTGCAATAGTTTTTTATAGGGGGTTTGTTTTGCTATTTCAGATCAGGTTCTAAGAGTTAGTATGTTGATTTTTCAGGTTAAACTGTGATGGTGATTCTGAGTTGCAAATTTTTGTTTTTGTCTTAATTTTGATTAAGTCTTTATAGTAATTTTTGGATTTAATATTTATAGAAAGTGATAGTTAGGTGTTACTATGATAATATGTGGGTTTGATTTCGGTTCAGATTTCATCTTCCGTAGCAAAGGGTTTACTGTCATTCTTGAGTTGATCTAATAAATGGAAGTCTTGTTTCTCTAAAAATTTTACCTTTATTTCTCAATTGGCACCAACAAAAATTGGATTTTTCCTTTGCTACATATTGGTGTTTTTGTTCACTACTTACTTGGTCAAAGCATTTGGTCTTGTTCTCTCTGTAAATTATGTTATTAGGTGAGAAAAATCTTTGCATATGGTTTACAGGTTGATACTCTGTTGAAAATTCAACCATGATAGTGTTCTTGAGTTAAAAATTCTAGTTCTGATAGTTTGTTTGTTTTTTATGCAGAGTAGAGATATGGAAGCACTTGAAAAAGTAATTGTTGTGATTTAGATTGGAAACAGGTTGGGAATTTTTATATAGCCGTGAATGAATGTTAAGATTCCTAAATGTCATCCTTGAATTAACCAATGATAAATCTGAACTCTTAATTCATGGCTAATTACTTGGACTTTAGTTTCTTTTCATGTACAATTCTTTGAATGTACGCACTAGAGCCATTATTATGCAGAAATTAGATCGAAAAGGCACCATATCAAGGTTAGTTTCTGCTTAGATATATCTCTGTTTCTCCTTCTTGTTTTGCCTATTTTTATATCTTAAAGTGACTTTAGTCTCTACATATATCCTGTGCAGCCTTGTTCCTGCTGTAAATGGAGACCAAACACCAAGAACAATCATAATACACTGGAGCATTCAAGAAAATTTTATACCATTAGTGGAGATGTCGTTGGTGTTGCACTGGAATAGTTAAAATACACTGGAGATATCCTTGGCGTTGCACAAGATAGTTCCCCATGATCAAGACATGAATACATGGTTTAATCTTCCTGCCAACTGAAGAAGGTTCCACTATGACTTTCATACTTTCATTTTTCTTTTTAGTTAGTAAATGTGTTAGTCCTTTGAGTTTCTGTATTGAACCGGCTCTTGATATTGCTGGTTTGCACATGTATTTAACAAAACTTATTAAGGCTCGTATCAGTGTGAATTCATTATTTGAATCCTGTTTGTGTGATTTTGAAACTAGGTGTAAAACTGAATTCAATTCCTAATTGTGCAATGAATACAATAATGGAATGGAATTTTGAATCTACGAACCCAATATTATTATTTGAGTTTCATTTTGGTTCGGTCAGATTGTAGATTGTAGTTGTTAGTGGGATAATGGATGGTCATGTTTGGTACATTAAACAGGTTGGTTTTACAGGGCTTTTATAGATCGTTGTTTGCGTTTTTCCTTATATTCCTACCACTGACTTTATATCGTTTCTTGGGCTGTAGGGTCGAGCTATTAAACTTGATGGATATGTTTGTACCTGATAGTGATTCTCCTCATAAGTATGTCTTGTTTTCATTATTTTAATTAGTTGATTTATGTAATTCTAGATTTGTTATCGTGATCATGGATATTCTAAATTCATTTTCATTATATTCTGTTTTTGTCATTCTATTGGATATGATTTACTAAAGTTATTTGATTTAAGATTTGAAGTGGTTGAAATTATTTTGCTATTTTTTCAGGTATGATCATGGGTGCAGCTAGGTCAACTGTCTGTTGCAATCTTAAGCTAAGGCATCCCATACTTGATATGCATGTTATTGCTTACAACTTTGCACTCCTCATCCAACCAATCCTTATGCTTGGAATTCTTGGAGTATCTTTCAGTAGTTTTTACTGACTAGATATGGTTACTGTCCTTCTAATTATTCTTTTCGTATGTATTTTTTTTTCCGTACCATCTTTTGGTTCTTTACATCGGTTTGTTTGGAAGTATTCCTCAATTGAATTTGTTGCCCTGTAGGTACATACACCAAGGATTTCTCAAGGGTGTAGAAGCATGGAATCAATATGGTGAGTTGCGATGTCTGATCACTATGTTTTTGTTAATTGAATGAAAGAATATTTGTGCATTTAGTTCTTAATTAATTGATTCATGTACCCTTCTTGATAAATGCAATGGCAACGATTCAGTTGAATACACGCCTCTACCAGGTCGCCAAAGTAGTTGAATAAATCTGGTGATGCAGAAATTAGTAGCATATACAAGGAATCTTGTATTATAATTTTGTATGTACTGATATTAAAAATGGATGACTAAGCTTTGTTGTTATACAGGTATCGATGCTTCAGAACTTCTATGCTTTGTCTGGGTTGCGTTCCTTACTATTCAAATTATTTTCTTCAGTCACTGCAATCATAATGTTTTGTCGAGGTATGTATCTTTGCAATTGTCTTCATTGTTTAATCCTTTATTAATTTTCATCTTGATAGATACATCCTTTATAAATCAGTAAATATAATTCAATATACATGAATGGCTTGTTTGTTTCTAGAGAGTTTCTGCCTTTCTGGCCATATTTTCTGTCAGTTTCAGGCCATATTTTCTCATTCGAACCTAGTATGTCCACTTTTCTTAATGCAAGTCAGTTTTTGTGCTACCATCACATTTCAGCTTCTTGGTTGTTAGGGACCTTATGCATCTTCGATTCAGATATGTTTAGGTTTTACAGTGTTTGGTTTCTCTAGATGTTTTCGGGAATTCTATCGTTGGAGTGTTTGAGAAGAGTAGTAAAAGCTTTCCCGAATAAAAAGACTCTGATATGCTGTAAATTGGAATTTAGATGAAAATTATGCGGAGCCTAGATTAGGTGCTAGCTAGTTAGTGACTATCATTCCTCTTAATCTCCAGTAATGACGAGTGGCCAAACATGTACCAAGTCATTTCGGTTGCCAAAAATTGCTTGCTCCCAAGGCTCAAGCCAATACTAGAACAACGTACAATTACTTCTCTTAATAAAATTTTACGGAACAGTCTGTTTTCACTTTGGAATGATTAAATGTCATCCTGTCAGTCATTGATTGTTGAATACAATTTTTTTCTTCAGCTTGGGTTTACTTACTAAAGGCTTGATGTTGAGGCACATGCTGGACAGATTACGCGTCATTAAGGTGATGCATTACTTTGAGGAGATTTATCGCAGCTCAGAGTAGCTTCATTAAAGAGCTGCATTACTTTGAGGAGCTTTATCGCAACTCAGGGTATTAGCTTTGAATTGTTTTGGGTTAAATTTCATAACGAATGGAACGATTCTGTTGTACTTGTGTTCGTAATGAATGTATGAATCTTCTTTGAGAATGCATGAACTGCAGGTTGAAAAATAAGAAATTGCAGGCCTGGGTTCCTAGTTTAGTTTTAATTGAATTACAGGCTGTGAATCGGAAGTCCAGGTCCCTGAAAATGACCTGGGCTACCCTTTTTTTTTTATTGTAACAGAAAGAATTGTCACGGTTATAACTGTGACACAAATTATGAAGTAAAAATAACACGCGTCATCATCTTAATTTTGTTACAAATGAGAGTAACAGTTTAAACGTTACAGTAATAGTGACAAAAAGATGACAGGTGTCCATAGTGAATTTGTTGCAAAAATTATGCAACACTTATATGTGTTATTGTAATCGTAATAAAATGTGACACGTGGCAAAAAGAAATTGTTGCCTATGTGGCGGCGTATGACACGTGTCAATACCGAATTGTTGCAAAGTGAGAATAACAAATAAACCTGTTATAATTACTGTGACAAATGTGCAACGTGTCGCTATTTTAAAATTAAGTTAACTGTTACTATTAAATAATGTAACAGTTTATAACTGATCTGTAATTAAAGTTTGTCACAGTTAAAACTGTTGCAAAAAAAAATAACAAAAAATATCACAGCATTTCTGTAACGGCGTATATGTGTTACAAATTTTTTTAGTAACGGATATACCCTGTGACAAAATCCTAGATTTGGTGTAGTGATAGTGACTCTTTTGTGAAATATACAAAAAAAATGTGATGTATTATGCCTTGTTATATGGTGTACTTGTACATATTATGACGTGCTTTCTTAACGTGTTGTGCTGGGCTGTGCCACGTGCTTATCCGTACAAGCGTCTTTGTGTTGTGCTACTTGTGCCAATTATTCAAACCCAGCACGTCCCATTTAACTAACGTGTTGTGCCGTGCTGGGCTAAGTCACGTGTTGGGCTGGGATGTGCTCAAATTTTAGCGTGATGTGCTGGGCTGTGCTCGTGCTGGCACAGCCCACTTTACACCTCTAACGGTGTGTACTGGCCATTTGGGCATTCAAGCGGTGGGCATTCAACCGGAAATTACAAAGATGGGATTTCCTATCTGATTCTCAAAATATGCCTAGTCGTTACAGGAAATTCGTCTCATGTCGTGTTGTCATATTATTTGCATCACCATAAGTTATTACGAAATTTCCAATGAACACGAGTAAAAGCATCATACGTCATAGACTCATTGATATCCACCTATGTGCATACGCATCACAAAGTCTCTTGCCATCTAATTTCCGAGCTAGGTATATATAGACAACGTGAAAGTAAATGCCTAGACAAAAAAAAAGGAAAATTGGTCATTTGTTCAAATATTTTTATAACATGGTTCTAATGGACGAGTAAAATTAATGTGGGTAAAATGGACATCATAAAAATAGCAAGAATGAAATTGGATTCATCCTGGCTTAAACTTTAAAAATAGCGAGGATGAAACTTGATGCATCTTAATGTAAATTAAAAATAAGAAAAAATATTTAAAAATGGGTAGGATGAAACTGTTTACATCCTGGCTATTTTTATATTTTTATCCATTTAAACAGTATCAAAATCTAGATATTTTTTTCACCCAAAAATTATTGATTTTGGTCTTTTTAACAAATTTTGTGACAAAAAAAAAGTCTTGCTTATGGTATAATATACAGTGCACCGCCCAATAGCAGTTAATCATATTCGACTACGTCTTATGTGGCACATCTCTCATTTACCCGCAGTTGGATGAGATCTCATAACGAATTGCTAGATATATAAGGTTTTTTCTATGAATATTTACACACATGTGTAATGGGGAAAATTATCTCTAGCCCAATTCTCTTTTTTCTCATTTAAGAAACCCACCATTTAAATTCTCTATATTAACAACCCATAATTACTTAAAGATAATTCAATTACAAGAGTAACCTTTTATCTAAATTTTTTTTGTTTCTTTTTTACTTTAAAAAACGGTTAATAAATTGGTAAAATCTCCCAAAAATATCTCCCTAAAATAACTCCTAAAAAATCACCCTAAAATCAACAACCTAAAAACTCAATACCATCCCTCACTCCAGAACAAAAGTAGCACTGGTGGAACTTACCCTCTCTTATATTGGTTGGTGAGCATAACCTCGCGCTTTCATTGGCTAATTGAGAAACCATTCGTATTCGTCGGATGAAATTTTCTTAGATATGGTGCGTTGATCTGACAATGTGCGGTGTAGATTGGTTGGATTGATGGGACACGCGCGAACGACGACCCTCATTATTTAGAAAAGTTGTTATATTAATTTCGTGTGTTTATTGTGAAAATCCAGAAATTAAAGAAAACTACTATATTAATTTCGGACATTTATAATTAAAAAAAAAACAATTCAACATATTAAAAAAGAAAAATCGGTTTATTTTCTACTATATTTATGGAATAAAATAATAAGATTTATATTTTTTGAATCTTTTATAGTTTCGTGTATTAATTATAAAAATCCAGAAAAAAAAAACTACTATATTAATTTCGTACATTTGTGAGTTAAATATTTTTTTTAATTCAACGTATTTATGTAATAGAATAATAAGATTTATATTTTTTGATCTTTCATAAGGGAAAAAAATATAAAAATGACAAATAAAACTACTATATTAATTTCGTAAATTTATGATTAAAAAAAAATAAAAAAAAATTATTTATTTATCACAAAAAATCCAGAAAATAATTAAAAAAAAACTACTATATTAATTTCGTTTATTTATGACTGAAATAAAAAAAAATCAATTCAACATATTTATGGAATAAAATAATAAAATTTATGATTTTGAATCTTTTATAAGGGAAAAAATATTTTAGTATTAATAATAAATATCTAGAAAATCCAGACATTTTATGCGTTAAAAACTGACAAAAAATCCAAGCATATTCATAAATATGATACATAAAATAATTTCAAAATTTTTGTCCATTTCAATGGGGTAAAAAAGTATTTTAATTAATATTAATATGGTCTTAAAAATGGTATGGCTTTAATATACACACAGTTATTTGGGGAAAAAAATATCAATACGCAGATAATTTCTTTAATAATACTACTATCAAGGTGTCGCTACTATTATTATTAAAAATATTTTAACAAATACTAATATGTTGTTAATAAATTATTATGAAAATAATTTCCCTAATTTTTTTCCTTTAAGATATTGATTGATATTGTTTCTTAATAACAGTAATTTCGATCGAAATTTAGTTTGGGTGACTGGATATAAATAATTCAAGCCAAAGCCAAACCTCATTGTTTGCACGTTATTTTCTTTTCGGGTTTTTTTCTTCCTTTTTTTCGGCTTCTTACAATCAAGGATTTTGTTGTTTAATCTATTTTTATTGTTTGTTTCGCATGTAATCAATAGGTTGCGGTGATGGGAGGTCAATATTAAGATTTTACTGGTGGTATGTTTCTTACCCATTTTTAATATAGTCCTGATGGTTATGGGTTTGATCTTATCAGCAAAATCAAAATATTTAGTTTGGAAAGGTGGTTTAGGAAGTCGACATCTCATCTAAAGTGTTTGTTTGAAAAGGTGAAATTAAGTACCAATTTCTATTTAGGTCTCAATTCAGTTTCTGATAAGGTTATAATTTTTTTGTTGACTATCTCTGTGTTTCAGATGCGAGAGAAATTCCAGAATAATTTCATTAGAATGTGTAAGCATGATTATTTGTGGGTGCATTTTACACATAGAAATTTTTATTGGCTATTTTTTGCGGGGTTGAGGAGATGCCTACTAACAATTATGCTGGAGTAATTTTTATTAAAATTTGTGGATGAAAATGATGGTGTACAGTAGCGGGGTTTAGCTTATGAAGATGTGATGTAAGGTTGTTTATTTTGTTTTCTTCATTTTCTGTTCTATTATGATTATTTTCTCAAAATAAAATATGTATAGCAAAAGTTGGTGTTTAATCGTTTTGTTATATTTTTTTTAATGTTGTTCACGGTATGATATTTTGAGTTACACAAATGTTTAGTTGATTGAGATTATTTTATTCCAGGAGATAGAATTATCAGTTTAGGTGTGTGCAATCCCTTACAATGGTCAATGTTGGGCCATAAATTCTCCAGTGAGCTGAGACTTTTACCACTGGATGGCTGTGACATGGTGTTGGGAGTTGATTGGCTCAGGATACTTGGTGATGTGGTTTTCAATTTGATAAATTGTGTATCAATTTCATTCATCAAGGGAAGAAGATCACACTTTATGGGGCCAGAGAAGGTCCTACTTTGAAGATGATCAGTACTAGAGCTATGAAGAGGTTCTTTAAGAAGAATAATTATGGGTTTGTTGGTCAATTATTTTCCATCTCTACTACAACAGCTCATACACCCACCCCAATACCACCTCAAGTACAACATATTCTCCAGGAGTTCACTAATGTTTTTCAAGAACCCAAATCTATACCACCTCAGAGTTCTCTTGACCACACCATTCCCATGCTTCCTAATTCAATACCCACAAACCAAAGACCATACACGTGCCCTTATGTACAAAAATCAGTAGTGGAGACTCTAATTAAGGAGATAAAGGAAGCTGGTATCATCCAAGCTAGTCATAGCCCATTTGCCTCCCCAATTCTTCTTGTAAAAAAGAAAGATAATTCTTGGAGGCTTTGTGTTGACCATGGGAGTCTCAATGAGATAACCATCAAGGACAAATTTCCAATACTAGTGATAAATGAACTCTTAGATGAGATGCATGGATCTATAGTGTTCACTAATATGGATTTAAGATATGGCTACCATCAAATCAGAATATATGGTCCTGATATCCACAAGACAGCTTTTAGAACACATGAAGGGCACTATGAATTTAAGGTGATTCCATTTAGGTTAACCAATTCCCCAGCCACATTCCAATCTTTAATGAATGAGATCTTTAAACCTTTTCCCAGGAAGTTTGTTTTGGTCTTCTTTGATGATACTCTAATCTATAGCAAGTCTCCAAAACAGCATGAACAACACTTGAAACAAGTTATGAGCTTACTAAGGAAATATGAGTTATTTGCTAAGAAATCAAAATTTTGCTTTGCACAAAGGGAGTTGGAGTACTTGGGAGACCTCATCACTTCTGAAGGAGTGTCAACATATCCATGTAAGATTTCCAGCATGGTAGCCTGGCCTACTCAAACTACCTTGAAGGAGTTAAGAGGTTCTCCAGGGCTAACTGGATACTATAGGAAATTTATGAAGGTTTATGGGGCCATTTGTAAACCCTTAACTGATTTATTAAAGAAGAAAATTTGTGTATGGTCTAGCTCAGCTGACAGGGAAATCTATGAATTGAAGCTAGCCATGAGTAGCACACCAGTCATGGTAAAACCTGACTTCTCCAAGCCATTCATTTTAGAGACAGATGCTTATGCAAGAGGGGTAGGAGTTGTGCTCATGCAAGAAGGTAAACCAATAGCCTATCCACTTATGAGAAGGAGCTCCTACCAATTGTCATGGATGTCACCAAGTGGAGGAACTATCTAATGTGCAACCACTTCACAATACACACAGATCAACTGTGCATAAAATATTTTATGGAGAAAATGATGACAACCACTTTATAGCAGAAATGGTTGATGAAGTTATTGGGGTTTGATTATGACATCAAGTACAAGAAAGGGATAGAGAACAAGGAAACTGATGCAGTAATATCAAGAATCCCAGTAGCTTCTTTCCAATCCATAACCACCACTAAACCAGAATGGGCATCAGAGGTTAGAAATTATGAACATGATGAAGCTGCTAAAGACATCATAGCCAAGTTGTTATTGTCACCCACCTCCTTGGGGAATTATACTTATGAAAATGAAGTCTTGAGCTACAAACCAAGAATTTATGTGGGAAATAACCATGGAGTCAGAAGAATGATACTATCCTCCTTGTATTCTTCAGCAGCAGGTGGACACTCAGGCATTCAGGGTAGCTATCAAAAGACACACTTCTATTGGAAAGGGATGAGATATGACATCATAGAGTTTTGTGGCTGCTTTTGATGTATTCCAGAGAAATAAGATGGAAAACACACACTGCAGGATTGTTACAACCACTCCCTATACCTTAGCATGCTTGGCAGCACATCACCATGGATTTCATAGATGGATTACCAAAATCCAACATGAAGAATGTCATAATGGTAATAGTGTATAAACTGATACATCCACTTGATAGCTCTCAGTCACCCTTATACGGAAGCCACAATGTCATATGAATTTTTGGCTCAGGCATTTAAACTTCATGGGCTTCCTGCTGCCATCACATCTGACAGGGACAAGGTCTTTATAAGTAATTTCTGGCAAGATCTTTTCAAGACCATTGGGCCACTCTCCAGCTCAACACATCTTACCACCCTCAAACTGATGGACAAAAGGAAAGAGTGAATCCTTGTTTGGAGAATTATCTTAGGTGTATGACATGGCACAAGACAAAGGCGTGGAGTAAATGGTTATCATTAGGTGAATGGTGGTATAACTCAAATTACCATACTAGCCTACATAACACTCCATTCAGAGCTCTATATGGATATGAACCTCCACACTTAGCATTCCCAGTTGCAGTCATCTCATCTGTAGTTGATGTAGAAGATTATGTCAAGGAGAGGGATAAAACCATTATCTTGCTAAAATAATCATTGCAGAAGTCACAGGAGAGGATGAAGTTTTTTGCTGACATGAATAGGAAACATAGAAGCTTCAGGTTGGATGATATGGTCTACCTCAATCTATAGCCATATATGCATACCTTCATTGATGTAAGAAGGAATATGAATCTCTCAACCAAATATTATGGTCCTTTCAGGGTCATTGATAAGATTAGTTATGTAGATTATAAGATACAACTTCCTGCAGAGTCCAAGATCCACCATGTCTTCCATGTATCCCTACTCAAGAAGAAGATTGGAGATGCAGTTGTTCCTACACCCCAACTACCCCTAGTTAATCAGCATGGACAAATTATCATGAATCCTGTTGCTTTTCTGAGAGAGAGTTATCACGTGTGAGAGTTTCTCAGTACCTCAACTACTCATACAGTGGACCAACTCAACACTAGAGGACATCACATGGGAGGATTCAGGCAACATCATGGCACATTTTCCATACTTCTATCCTTGAGAACAAGGATATTTTCATGGAGGGAGTATTGTCATATCACAGGGGTTTCCTGAGTGAAAACAAGGGGTGCCTATAGTAAACTTCACTGTTGTAGTTTAATTAATAGTTAACTAGTCGTTTAGTAACTTATTTAGTTAATTAACTGGGTAATAATTAGGGTTATACTAGACAATCAAGATTAGATCTGTGAGAGTCACTACAGGAAAAATATACATCTACAACTGGGGTTTTACAACTCTTTGTTAAATATCGTAGAAAGTATTATGTTTTACAACTGTTTTCAAAGTAAGAGTTGTCGTATATCATCACTACCAACACTTAGGACCAAGGGGTTGCGCTAAGAAAACAAATGACAACTCTTTAAGAAAAGAGAGTTGTGACAACATTTAGCTATAACAACTCTGTTTTATAAGTGTAGTGACTTAGCCTATCACAACTCTCACAAGTGTTGTTGAAGAACAAAAAAAATATGATAATAAAAAATATGTTAGAGGGGAGATTCGAACATGAACCTACAACATGGAAGTGTAGTTCGTCAACCATCCTTTAAGTTCACAAGTTATGTTTTTTTTAATTTTTTTAAATAAAAACCTATAACAACACTTATAAATGTTGTTGAAGTAAAAATATATGATGTTGGAAAAAATGAGGTTGGGGGATTCGATCCTGAGCCTCGGGCATGGAAATCTACACCACTAACCATCCTACACTATCACAGGTTCTGTCAAATTTGTGGTTCTTTAATACACTAACTTTATGACCCTTCATAAGTGTTGTAAAACAAAATGTAATGCTCAAAAAATAATGCTCAGGTGACTGAGCCGCAAACAGCGCGAAGCCTTCTCTGAAAATTACTTATTTCCGTAAGGGTAGTCTGGTCATTTTCACAGTCTCCATAATGTTTATTGCACTTATTTCCATCAGGGGTAATGCGGTCATTTTCACATTCTGAAATATTTACTTTACCTATTTCCGATAAGGGTAGTCTTGTCATTTTTCACAGTCTCCATAATATTTATTGCACTTATTTCCATTAAGGGTAATATTGTCATTTTCATATTTTATAATATTTACTTTACCTATTTTCAATAAGGGTAGTCTAGTCATTTTCATAGTCTCCATAATATTTATTGCACTTATTTCCATCAAGGGTAATACAGTCATTTTCAAAGTGTAATATTTACATTACTTATTTCCGATAAGGGTAGTCTGGTCATTATTAAAGTTTCGATAATATTTATTGCACTTATTTTCACTAAGGGTAATATGGTCATTTTCATAGACTGTAATATTTTCTTTACTTCTTTCCGATAAGGGTAGTCTGGTCATTTTCACAGTATCCATAATATTTATTGCACTTATTTCCATTAAGGGTAATATCGTCATTTTCACATTCTGTAATATTTACTTTACCTATTTCCGATAAGGGTAGTTTGGTCATTTTTCACAGTCTCCATAATATTTATTGCACTTATTTCCATTAAGGGTAATATGGTCATTTTCACATTCTATAATATTTACTTTACCTATTTCTGATAAGGGTAGTCTGGTCATTTTCACAGTCTCCATAATATTTATTGCACTTATTTCCATCAAGGGTAATATGGTCATATTCACATTCTGTAATATTTACTTTACCTATTTCCAATAAGGGTAGTCTGGTTATTTTCATAGTCTCCATAATATTTATTGCACCAAATATGATAAATTTCATCTTCGTTTCACCCGAATGAGAAACTCAGGTCCAACTCTAGTAATCTTTGAACCGGTGATGTTCAAATCTGATAAGTTTCATATTCAGTTCATCCGAATGAGAAACTCAGGTCGAACTCTAGTAATCTTTGAACCCGTGATGTTCAAATCTAATAAATTTCATTTTCAGTTCATCCGAATGAGAAACTCAGGTCCAACTCTAGTAATCTTTGAACCCGTGATGTTCAAATCTGATAAATTTCATCTTCAGTTCATCCGAATTTGAAACTCAGGTCCAACTCTAGTAATCTTTGAACCCGTGATGTTCAAATCTGATAAATTTCATCTTCAGTTCATCCGAATGAGAAACTCGTGTCCAACACTAGTAATCTTTGAACCCGTGATGTTCAAATCTGATAAATTTCATCTTCAGTTCATCCGAACAAGAAACTCAGGTCCAACTATAGTAATCTTTGAACCCAAGATGTTCAAATTCGATAAATTTCATCTTCAGTTCATCTGAATGAGAAACTCAAGTCCAACTCTAGTAATCTTTGAACCTGTGATGTTCAAATCTGATAAATTTCATCTTCAGTTCATCCGAATGAGAAACTCAGGTCCAACTCTAGTAATCTTTGAACCCTAGATGTTCAAATCCGTAAATTTCATCTTCAGTTCATCCGAATGAGAAACTCAGGTCCAAATCTAGTAATCTTTGAACCTATGATGTTCAAATATGATAAATTTCATCTTCAGTTCATCCGAATTTGAAACTCATGTCCAACTCTAATAATCTTCGAACCCATGAAGTTCAAATCCGATAAATTTCATCTTCAGTTCATCCGAATGAGAAACTCAGGTCCAACTCTAGTAATCTTTGAACCCTAGATGTTCAAATCCGATAAATTTCATCTTCAGTTCATCCGAATGAGAAACTCAGGTCCAACTCTAGTAATCTTTAAACCCAAGATGTTCAAATTCGATATATTTCATCTTCAGTTCATCCGAATGAGAAATTCAGGTCCAACTCTAGTAATCTTTGAACCTGTGATGTTCAAATCTGATGAATTTCATCTTCAGTTCATCCGAATTTGAAACTCAGGTCCAACTCTAGTAATCTTTGAACCCTAGATGTTCAAATCCGATAAATTTCATCTTCAGTTCATCCGAATGAGAAACTCAGGTCCAACTCTAGTAATCTTTGAACCTGTGATGTTCAAATATGATAAATTTCATCTTCAGTTCATCCGAATTTGAAAATCAGGTCCAACTCTAATAATCTTCGAACCCATGAAGTTCAAATCCGATAAATTTCATCTTCAGTTCATCCGAATGAGATACTCAGGTCCAATTCCAGTAATCTTCTAACATGTGGTGTTAAAATCTGATAAATTTCATTTTTAATTCATCCGAATGAGAAACTCAGGTCCAACTCTAGTAATCTTAGAAACTTTGATGTTCAAATCTGAAAATTTTCATTTTCAGTTCATCCGAATGAGAAACTCAGGTCTAACTCTAGTAATCTTTGAACCCGAGAATAGGGTTTGTTTAAGGTATGCATACAATATGAAGAAATAAGGTCTGTTTGAGGTTTCGTAGAATATTCTGAAGGAATCTTACTTGTAAATAAATGTATTCGTCGTTCTTACCAAGTTTCTAACTTAGACTACTCCACTCACGACCAGGTTTCGATCTCGGAGCCTGGTATGCGTACAATATGCAGAAATAGGGTTTGTTTAAGGTTTAGTAGAATATTTCGGAGGAATCTTACCTGTAAATGGATGGATTCGTCATTCTTACCAAGTTTCTAACTTAGAGTAGTCAACTCGCGGCCATGTTTCGATCTCGAAGCCTGGTTTGCATATAATATGAAAAAATAGGGTCTATTTAAGGTTTCGTAGAATATTCTGAAGGAATCTTACATGTAAATGAATGGATTAGTCATTCTTACCAAGTTTCTAACTTAGACTACTCCACTCACGGCTAGGTTTTGATCTCGGAGCCTGGTATGCGTACAATATGCAGAAATAGGGTTTGTTTAAGGTTTAGTAGAATATTTCAGTGGATTCATCGTTCTTACCAAGTTTTCGGCTTATAGTGGTCCACTCATGGCCAAATTTCGATCTCGGAGCCATAGTATGCGTACAATATGCCAGAATAGGGTTTGTTTAAATTTTTGGGGAATATTTCGAAGGAATGTTACTTGTAAATGGATGGATTCATTGTTCTTACAAATTTTCCAACTTATAGTAGTCCACTCCTGGTCAGGATTCGATCTCAGATCCAGGTTATGCATACAATATTCCAAAATATGGTTTGTTTAAAGTTTCGGGATATATTCCGGAGCAATCTTATATGTATTATATGCCATTATACCAAGTTTGAAGTTCGAACCGACATTGAGCTTCATATTTATCGATTTTATGATGTATCATGTTAAGTTTGAAGTCATAACCCTCTCAGAGCTTCATGGTTCATAAATTATATGCCATTATACCAAGTTTGAAGTTCGAATCGACATTGAGCTTCATATTTATCGATTTTGATGATGTATCATGCTAAATTTGAAGTCAGAACCCTCTCAGATCTTCTTGGTTCATAGTTTGTATGTCGTTATACCACATTTGAAGTTCGAATCGACACTAAGCTTCATATTCATCAATTTCGATGATGTATCTGCTAAGTTTGAAGTCAGAACCCTCATGCAGCTTCTTTGTTCTTATTTTGTATGCATTTATACCACATTCGAAGTTCAAATCAACACTTGAGTTTCATATTTATCGATTTCGATGATGTATCCTGCTAAGTTTGAAGTTACTTCATGACCTGTATGACTGGTCTAAATTACTTCATGACCTATGTAACTAGTCGAAATTCAAACCAGAAGCACAAAGAGAAAGCACAAAAAAAAACACAAATTATCGAATTCATTTTTCATTTTCCCGATTCATTCTTATGTATTTTTTGGATTTTTTTATATTCAAATGTCGATAAAAATGTCCTAAATTTATTAATTTTTTTTTTTGGATTTTTTTTCGTGTCGAAAGTTCATAATTAAACCCAATTCATGAATTCGTATTAGCACAAAGAGAAACACACATGCTTAATCCGTATGAGTATCTCAAATACAATCTGAACCGTCAAGATCTTTTCTTAATCTGTATGAGGGGATCAAACCAAACGTGGTCCGTCCATCATTTTCATTCGGATTCACTTTTTTTTTTTTTTGGGTTTTCCCTCACTTAACCACTCGAACCCAATTCCTATCTCTTCTTCTCTCAATCACCACCGTTGCTCTTTTCTCGATCCCTCTTCTTCATCATCTTCTCTCAATCTCTCTTTAACTCCCGTTTCTCTCATCCGCAATAGCCAACAGTAGCAGGTCATCAAATCCAGATCGGAACCAAATTCTAATCAACCCCATCACTGGTGGTGATAGAAAAATGATTTTGGAGATGTTGATGATGAATTATAAGATGGGTTAAGCTCAGATTTGAGTTTGGTTTGATTTTTGTGGTGTTTTCGAATTGCAGGTAGAGAGATGGATGAGAGGTTGCAGGCTGATGAAGAATCAGAGGAGAAGAATTTGAGAATTTCAGGAGTGAGGGTTTGATAATAAATTGGGGGTTTCTCTCAATTTGATTGTTGGTGTAGCCAAGAACAGAAAATCTAGGGTTTGATTGAGATAGAGACGGTGGATTTATGGAGTTGTAGATGGTGATTTAATGGAGTCTGTAACTGTTGATTGAAGCAGATTGGATCTGAGACTGAGGAGGAGATTGAATCGAGAACTTAGTTGAAGAAGGTGGAGTTGGTTGTTGCTTCTGGCGAGGAGTTGAAATGATTTGTATGGGTTAGTGCTTGAATGAATTCGAGCTGATGAATTGAACCTAGATATAAGATATGGTAGTGGATTTAATTGCAGAATATGGTTCCGAGGAGAAACTAAGATGGATGTTGAATAATTGAAGTCTGAATTCATGATTAATGGTTGTTGTTGATGTTCAAGTGGTGATTTGGAGACATGTGTTGGATTTATAACTCAAATTTGAATAAAGAAATTGATAGCAATGGGTTCATGGCAGAGAATGAGATTCAAGGTTGGAGATGGTTCTGGTGTTGTAATGATGGGTTTAGATTGTCTGGGTTCGATCTAGTTCGTTTTCCTGGCAAACTAATACCATCGTTACGATCGTCGATCACCACCATCAACACCCCATCGGTATCATCATCACCAGCAACACTATCATCCCTGTTATTACCAGCAGCACCAACAACTACCACTGGTTTCTTATTCCACCAGTTTCCCAGTTCCAATTTCTCCAATTTTTTTTTTTTATTTTAACATTTATTCTCCGGTTTGCCCTTTTAGTTTCTGTCACCGCCAACATCCTCCTCCTCCGCCACTACCACTACGTTCCCCACCAGCAATACCAATTTCATATTCGAATAATTTACTAATTACATCCACCTCAGTTTCGATTCCACACGATTGGTTTTCGCTTCTTCAGGTATGAAATTTTCTAAAATTGTTTGTACTGGAATTTGGAATTCTAAGTTTGTATGAAATTTAGGGGTTTTGCTTGATTTGTGTGTATCCAAAATATAACATCTCTCCATGTTTCATTTGGCATAGGTCTGCATTTTATTTGTTCATGAAATTTGAAATTAGTTAAAAATGGTTTGTGAAGCAATGGCCAAATTCTTATACTCATAACTCCAAAACAAAAAAAAATCTCATAAATTTTGTAAAGAACATGGAAGTTATGGAGTTGTAGCACTATAAGGCAATTTTTAAAGAAAATCCAACTAGATGTTGCATTTTATAAATTGACTCAGTTCCATCAAGTTCATAGGAGATGGTCTTGCTTCAATTTGAACGTTTTGAAAATTTATGGGCGCGTGAATTGTTGTTATAATTAGAGTATGTTTAACTCAGTTTGGGTTGTTTTTTAACTAGGCTTTCTTTAAGTTTAGGCAAATCACATTGAATTGCCTAAGTTATAGAACATTGAGTTGGTAGCTTACAGTAAAGAGAAAATATATAATTCTTCAGTGTTGCTCTATAGAAGGGTGCAATTCTCACAAAGGTTGTTATCTAGATGTGCAGGACAACATGTTTGGGCCTTCCTCCCTTATGTACTAAGCAATTTCGTCCAGCTTGGAAATTTTCGGCATATAAGCATTTTTTTGGTAGTATATTAAACATGTCTTCATGTCGTGGAAAATTATCTCACACAGTTGGTAATTCTTACTGCATGATTTTGTAACTATTATGGGTTAGTTGGAGAATCCTTAATCTGCTTATGGAAATAATATTGGTGGGAGAACATAATCCGGGAAAGCATAATCCTCTATAGAAGGAGAGCATCATTGCTGGAAGGTAAGATTTTAACAAATCTATTCTTATTAAGAATGGCATAACAAATCTTAACAAGTCTATTCTTATTAAGAATGGCATGGTGCAACATTGTCGATGAACATAATCTGTGTGCTCCACTATTTCAGAATGTTTCTATCTTCAGAAGATGAGCCACTTAAAGCTTGCCAACGGCATCTTGTATTTTCGTTGTAAATTGTGTTATAACTTACCGAGTAGATTCTGTTTAACAGAAAAATAAATACACTCTGCCGTTTACACTCATCTCTCATGGTGGAAGTTCGTCACTAAACGTTTTGGTGTTTGTTGTTCTTCAATTTCACTTTCAGATATCGTACAATAGTGTGAGGGAATGTCATCTTGGTATCATTTTAGGCCTTCTTTGATTTGACAAGAATTTGGTGTACTTTAGGCTTAAATATGTAGAATGTGCCAAGATTTCTGTGCTGAACTTTTGCATTTGTATGATATTCATTTTATTTAGATCCGTGATATTGTTTAATTCAAGGAGAACATACTTAAGGTTTATGTCTACTCAAGTGGGGAAAACCTCACCTTTCACGAACTACATCTATAATCAATTTATGCTTCACAAAAGGATGGTTTATGAGACAGCTAAAAATGATACGCCCATTTGTTTTATCTTTGATGTACAGTAATGCATGCCAACTAGAGCTCGCTCTTTATGTCCTAGACTCTAATTACACCTTCACTTTCAAATATTTTTCAATTTTTATTTATTTTACTGTTGTTTTCTAAGACATCTTGGTGCACCGTGTCGTATATTTGGGACCATGGAAAATGCATATGTAAATGAATATTGTTTGATGACGTGCACTCTACTTGTGTATAGTAATGGAGTCTTTTCATAATGAAGGTTTGTGGTTGTTACTTTATCATTTTCTATATAAGCATCTTGTAGAGATTTCACTTTATGTGCAAATAAGATTCTATCTTTACATTCGGGATCTTTTTCCTCTTTGTTGAGTTCATTTGTGTAATTCAAAAACTAATTATTTGAGTTTATCTGTTTCTCTCTCCTATGTTTGTAGTGCTGAGCAAGATGAAACCCTTCAATCGTTACGCCAGCGCAGACTAGAAGCATCTTCAAATGCATTGGGTCCTTCATTACGAAATAACTCAATTGACAGATCATTAAGGTAGTATTACTTATGAACCTTAGTGATGCACTTTATGTACCGAGTGATTTTGACGAATTAAAACTCTATTGATTCAATGGCTTGATTACTGATGAATGTGCATTTTTCTTGCATCAGCATATCTCATAGTGAACCCAATATTGCTAACACGTTCTGGAGACGCATTAGGAAAAAAGTCATTGATGAGCAACGGACGGCTAGTTCAAGGTATCACTTTTTAAAGTTTAATTTCATTTGTCAGCTTATACAGATGAAATATGACCACCTTATGCTTGGAAGTATGTGATGTGATTGTTACACCCAGATGAAAATTGTTGAAACCTTAAAGTTATAGGTTATTAGATGGGAGTTCCATATTCAAGGTTAAACTTTAATTGGTGGAAGTATGGTCGAGCAGAAATTTTTTCACTTTAAAAAATTCAGATGATTGTTCCATATTCAAATCATATATTGTCTTTTTAATCCCGATAGAGGACGCGTGTATTTAGTGTTTCATGATTTCTGATTATTACTTTTTGGTTTAGTGTTATTAAATATCCAACAAGTTTGGATTCTAGTTTGAACGCTTACATTTGGCATTTCAGATAATGTGGTTATGAGTTGTCCCATGATACTGCAAGAGACAGTGAGCTATATGACGATTTTCTTCTTAAATGTGGATTCTGGCTATGCCTACTTATAAAAAATTTCTACTGCAGTGCATATTACTTACTACAGTCTTTTATGTGCAGTTGTATGATGGGGGATTTCTACTGCACTGCAGTCATGGAAAGGTATGGCAACATGATCTAACAGTCAACTTCCTTTATCTATTTTTTGTTTCTGGCCGTTGCTAAATGATTAAGCAGTATTCATTTTCTGATAAATTTTCCTTTGCATGAAAAAAAGCAAAGGATGGGTTGAGTTATTGGCTGTTTGAGGAAAATGCAGAGCTGGTGTTTGCCTGCTGTACTTGAAGAGTACCAGCGATTTGCAGGTGCTAAAGCTATGCCAACTGATATGAAGTTCATTGAAAAATATGGAACTTCACGTCTAAGCCAGTGCCTCTACCGAATCAAATACCTCTATGTTTCCCATAATCGTAGTTCGGTTTACAAGAAGAGAGTGTGCAGCAAAAATGGATCACTTCCATTTAGCAATGTAACCCAGACTACCATACTGGAACGGGTATGCTACTGCCACATTTGTAGTGGAGACCCATATTTGCGGTTTACGATTTATATGATAATTTTAGTCATGTTCAAAGAATCTATCATTTTCTTTTCTTCCGTTGTGCAACACACTTTCATATAAGGTGATTTGAAGTTAGCTAGGTAATGCAATTGGAGTGGTAGGTCTTGAATGAATGTAAATGTGTTACACTAATCGGTGAATATGAAATTATGAATGTGAAATACTTTCGGCAATTCGATTTTAGCTATAATTTTTTTTTTCAAAATAGTTATATGCACACAACTTCTAATAAGAGTTGTGTTCCATATTTCAACTACACAAACCAAAGATTGTGAAAGAATGTCTTTACGACATAACTAGGTGTTGTCTAACATAGTTCTACAACTCTAACAAGTGTCGTGCAAATCTTATATTCATAATAGTAATAAGAGTTGTTACATATTTCTACAATACACATCCTAGGTTGTCTAAGATAGTCCTTCAACTTATACAAGTGTTGTGTTACATATTTTTACGATACACATCCTAGGTTGTCTAAGATAGACCTTCAACTTATACAAGTGTTGTGTTACATATTTTTACGATACGCATCCTTTGTTGTGTAAAATAGTCCTACAACACAAGCAAGAGTTGTGTTAGGCTTTCAAAAAAAAATCGTAAGAGAATCACAACTTTGCCAAAATATTATCGAACCATGAATCACATCACCCTTTACAACTCTTAGTCAAGTATTGTAGAAAAGCTTGGACTTTCTACAATACCCCACCTACACAATGCATAAAATAGCGTTGTCGTAGGGGTACTACAACGCTAATAAAGTGTCATCAATGATGATTTTTCCCGTAGTGAGTGAATCTGTCAGGGTTTTGTGTGTGAGAACTATTTATTGCGTCTGTGTACTTCCCTTCAGTTCCCATGAAATGAAAAGAGAAGAGAGGCTGATAATTTTTTCGGATTTAATCTTCTAGTCCTGTTAGGGTTCTTACCCGTTGTTATTAACATAACATAATATTAATTAGGCAATGGTTATCCGTTATGCATGTATTGGAAATTCATTCCCTTCTTCACGTGGGAAGAAGGTTCTGTTTGACAGCTGAGAAAACAAGGAGGGGGTTTGATTCACAAATTGGTGACTAGTGAGTTTATGAGTTTCATTTGATTTAAAAGAATTGGGATAAGGTAGAATAACAGTAGTTAGGGAAGAACTTTGAGAGAAAGGTTAAAGAGGATTTTATGATAGTTACAGAATTATTTGGGTTTAGAGGAAGTTTGTGATGGAGAGTTACGTTATCAGTTGAAGATATGATGAGTGGTGTGACAGGGAAGAACATAGTGATCACGATGAAATTAATAGAAATATACAAGGCAGTTGAAATGATTAAGGTAACTACAACAAAACATGCTTTAGATAACATACTGTAGATCACACTTTCTGAAGGTCTATTATCTTTTTATAGCTATAACTTAGAGATCATAGATTTTACTGTGTTTGTGATCTTAGATGTAAATAAATCACTTAAGTTACAAAAATTGTGATATTTACTTCATATTATTATATCACTGAAATTGCTTAAATAGTGATATGGGATGCACAGACGCGAACACGACACGACACTGACGCGGACACTACAAAATTCTCAAAAAACTAGGACGCGAACACGTATATATATATATTTTATTTTTATATATAATCATATATTTATACAGCAAAGGTAAGTGTTTTGATCCTAAAAATTAGAAAATGATGCTACATGTGTATAAATTTCAAAAGAAAAGAAGAGATCGTTTGTTTATACACACCGAAGGTCATGTAATCAATCACTATTAAACACATGGCACAATCAAAATGCATTCTTAGAACAACACATGCCCAACCAAGGGTATACGTGGCGTCATTTCGGATTACAAAACCTTAATAAAGACCAATATAATTGATCTAAATGTTCATCTTTCTTTATTTAGTTAATAATGGTAAAAATAATAGAAAAAATTTAAATGAAAATGGAAAAAATAAACGCTTCAAATCCGAATCATCAGTGCGTCCAAACCAGACGCGCCCAGGACGCGCACATTGGTGCATCGAACACGCGTCGTGTCAGCGTCTAACGCGCGTCATGTTTCCCACGCGCGTCGGACACAGACACGACTCAAAAAATGGAGCGCCCGTGCAACCCAGATAGTGATCAAAGAAGGAGGACCACTAAAATTAGCTATTAAAGTTCATTCTATTTTTTTCTCTCTCTCCACTCCTTTTCTCACAGCCGAAAATAACACGAGAAAAACTAAAACCCTAGGCAGGATATCGCCATTTGATCCAAATCAAGAAAGATTTTCACCTTAAAATTTCGAGTTTCTTCTTCAATACGTTGATTCACTGCTTTAATAGTAGTAATTGTGTTTATACTTTCAGATTTCATGGAGAAATTTGATTCTTGGAGTTAGAATGTCGAAGGTTAGGGTTTTGAAATTAGATTGAATATATCTCCTAATCCTCTAATTACATTGCGATTGCTTAACATACCGATCGGATCAAAATCTAAAGTTTTGATTCTGTGTGTAGGTCGAGAGTTTGAAAAATTGTATTTTCAAAGATGGAGGAAGTACCAAGAATACAAGAAGTTGAAGAAGAAGAAGAATTAGAAAGAGGGGAAAACAACTCATGGGTTGCAAATCTAGACGTGCTTCTAAGGTAATTGAAATTTTACTTGCTGATTTTTGTTAATTTTCATACTTTCGGTTGTTTGAATTACCAGTTAGTTACTTTTGATTGAAGGAAGAAGATTGAATGAGAATAGGTCTACAATTTATTATTCTTACTTGTGATCTGTTCTTGTTAAGTTGCAGATGGGAAACAAGTACTCAAAAATCTAACAAGGATGTTTGGCAGGGGAGATATGCTGATCCACAAGGTTATCAACTTAATACTCTTGTGAATGTGAGTTTGCATAGGGCTTCCTCTAGGTAAAATTGTTTCTGCTTTTATATAGGTCCTAGAGTGATTTTTGCAAGGTTATTAAATTCATTTTGACAATTTTAATAAGTTAATACTTTTGGTGAGTTTGTACATCAAGTTTGTTCAATTTCTATGAGCTGACATTTAAGAGTTTGCATAGTATTTTCTAACATTACTATTTGAGGTTATTAGCAGGGGAGAGGTAGGTACTTACATGTGTTAGTGAAGTGAATGGAATTAGCTGAGGTTGTATATACATTGTTTGATTCCAATTGTAGCCTTAGCGGTCTTGTGTCTTTGACTGGATTTTCTGGAATGACATTACAATGCTAAACTGTAAAATTTTCCTAAATAAACAATCAAAAATGGTAATCCTGAGTGTCAACAACACTGAGAAGGAGTTTGAAACACCCCAATTAAAACTCACTTTGTCGTTTTACTTGATTTTGTGAGGCATTTTCATGCTAGTTAAGTTTCTTTCTTGTGACGAACTTTTTATATTTTGTGAGGCTTTTTCATACTTCAGTTCCATGCCACTTGAGGAATGTGATTATAGAACCCATCAACTCTAGCGAACTCACTTTCGCTAGTTTTGTTCTGTGGTGGTTAGTACCAGCTGGGTATTTTGAGAGCTTGGGATTGCTGCTACTGAATTCATGATTTTAATTGCTTGTTCTGTCAGGATCCATACAACTCTAGCCGCAACCGTGGCTTTGCATTTGTTGAGTATTATAACAATGCTTGTGCTGAGTATTCGAGGGAGAAGCTGTCGAGGCCTAAACTTAAGCTAGACAAGAATGCTCCGATTGCAAAGTGGGCAGACCCTAAGCATTCTGATACTTCGTCTTCCTCTCAGGTAATTATTTTTGCTTGCCCGAGGTTAAGATATTCTGATTTAGGAACATTAAAGTGGATGCCTAGCCACTTAATTGCTTGGCAGATCTCATTTAGGTTAGGTAATCTAATACGCTTGATTTCATCCCCTATGATTGGTGAACTCAGTTAGTTTATGTCCATTAACTGTCCATTTCCTGGAAAAAAAAAGAGTTTTTGGTACTCAATTTTTAACCTGTCCGTTATCTGGTATAAAACGACTAGATTGTTTTGTATCTTAATCATGTTAATTTTTTGCCCAGCTTACATGATCAATGTATGTAGCTCGTGTGAAATGTTTACATACTAAAGCAAATGTGCTTCCCCACGGGCTTTATACCAATGATTTGGAATGTAAGACCTTAGTGGGTTCATGATTTCTGGCTGTGTACCAATGGATTGGGAAGTAAGACCTGAGCGGGTCCATTAGCATTATTATTAGTCTAGAACACAATTAGTGGGGTTTTCTCTGAAATACTACTTTGAGCTTTAACTCTTGACTGAAACTTTCCCCTTACAGATAAAGGCAGTATATATTAAGAATTTGCTGAAGAACGTAACTGAGGATCAAGTAAGAGATGCATTTGAGCATCATGGTGAGATCATAAAGGTAGTGTTGCCTCCTGCAAAGCCTGGCCAGGAAAAGAACAGATTTGGTTTTGTGCATTATGCTGAGGGGTCAAGTGTGATGGCAGCAATCAAGGACACTGAAAAATATGAAATAGCTGGTAATTCTTTCTCAAGATGGTAATTCATGTGAAATCTTCTCTTTATGCTCTGATTAATTCTTGAACGCACAAAAGATCATCAGACTTTTCTGATGCTAATAGGTCAAAGTTTAAAGTGTTCTCTCCCAAAGATACATGGATATGGGAAGCCCGTTTCACGACCAACACCCAAGAAATCAGCTATAAGAAACGATCGACAACTCATACCTAGGGAATCTTATGTTCCACTGGATTTCTTGCAGGTTAACAAGAGTTGATGCACTTTGTAATTTTATTGCTTCGTAAAACTGTTCTACTTTCAGTAGGAGATTTTAGGCCTGAAACTGTATTACTAGATTTGCTTTGTTTTCTGCAAGGGATTTAACCATGCATTCCACTCCCGTCGCATCAGTCATGGGTTCTCTAAGTTTGTCCATTACGTATCTTAAAAATTCCTTCTCCCTAGCTCTTTATGTTTGAATCGCTGATGGTACTTTTCAATCGAATTAGTTAAAGCCTAGAATTTAAGAAAGTTATTTCTGCAGTTTTATTTGTTAGCAAACTCTTACAGTGAAATGCTAAACTTAGGGTAACTTTTTCCTTGTCCAATTGACGGGTAAACTTATGTTTTCATTTGGACATTAACTGTTATGCTAACAGGATGAAATATGGGAGCACCACAATGCTGCAATTGGACTTGCCGGGGTAGTCGAAAGGTTTGGAATGTCTTCTCTGAAGATATTTTGTTTTTGTACATCTAGTTTGTTCTTATATATGTATAAACATTCGTGGATTTATTTTGGGTGCACAATAATTCTCATTATTTATTGTTAAATTTTATACTATCATCTATTAATATTATAGAAAGGCAGAACATTATTTCTCAGGAATAATAGATCTCTACAGAAGCTTTTTCAGAATCTCGTTAAGCTCCATCGGATTATTATACCAATGGTTATTATATAGTCCTACTAATTCTTTAAGTTTTAACTATCAGGACTTGAAGCAGGGTCTTCTGGTATAATTGAAAACTCTGAATGAACTCCTGTCAAACTCACTATACATTTTCTGTATTTGCAGTATTAAGAGAATTTGTTAAGCCAAATCTGGAAAATACTCAGATATGCCCTCCCTACAGCTGACAAGAGATATTGGGTTGCCTGTTACTGAGAAAGAGGAAATCAAGTTGAAGTGAAAACCCTTGAAGAGAACAGGAACAGTGAAGGGGCGTTGGTGGAAGAAGAGCTAGAAAAGTGATTTTCTGTAGATGTTAGCCTTGGGGGATTAACTGATGTGACTGATGAATTTTTTGTCATCCTGGGAAATAATCTTGGGAGCCGTCCTTGGAGCATTCTTCAGGTATATACATAATCAATTTTCTGCTTGAATCTTTTCCAGATTGAATGATCCTCCTGTTTCCATACCATCTGCATCTGATATTATGTCTTGCGTATTGGACTTAATGTTCTTTTAGCTATTGTCTTGTTATGCTGTTTTCAGGGTTGCTTTATCCCTGAAAACAACAAATTTGTCCTTGGATACAGGTTATGAGAGGTACTCATCCAACAGTACAGTCTGCAGCGCAAACGTCACTTCAGCAGGTGATTGTCTTTTTCAAATCGCAGGGTAGTGAAGGGTCTGCTGCAGAAAAAGGTGTGCAAAATACTCCCCATTAGTTTTGAGGTTGTTATGGATTCTGCAAGTATTCTTGGGCATTTCAAAGTTAACTTCATTCTCCGTGGTCTCAAGGTTGTAAGTAAAGCTCGAAACCTGACTGAGATAAAGCAGTGCTAGACATGTAAGGAATAATATATGGTTTGCTAAATATCTTGTCAGAACACTTATTGGTTGCTCTTATCTAGGAATTTGATGTGTAGTTAATCTGTGTAAATTAGTAGACTCAGCAAAAATGTGTAATTTCACATATTTTATGTTAAATGACATTATTTGCCATTTATATAGTATAATTTTTGATTTTGTTTACATCAATTTTTAATTTGAATTACAGGTGCGGGAATGAAATATATCACAACTTTTAAAACCTTAAAACCTTAAAACCTTGTCTTTATATCTCAACGTTTCAAAGCTTTATGTTCTTTGCATAGGCTAAGATCACACTTTTCATTGCAGGAGAGTTGTTATCTATAAACCACCCTTTAGATTATACCGGCAAAGATCACAGACAACCAGTACTTAGATCACACTTTTTAAGAATGATCCATGTATGTTATTGTCGTAATGAATTCTTAAACTAGATTCTAGTATGATAATTATGATTTGGGAACTTGTTAAATACTTAATTAGGATAGAATCAATCATGAATTAATAGTTTCGAAGCCTATGTAAGTAAATGAGCTTTATGGTTTTACTTGAGATGTATATGTTCTCTGCATAATTAGGCCGAGCGAAGCGAGGGAGGAACTTATATGACCATTTTAAAAAAAAAAAAATCTAAGTGATCAATTGACATAAAAAAGATTGGGAATGGTTGGGATCGAAAAACCAAAAATGACCCTCTCAATCATATTTTTTTTCCTTTATACATTTTCGTAAATAAACCGAATAGAAAGGGTAATATGTATTAGACATTTTCGTGAATAAATCCAAAAGGAAGGGCAATAGGTATTAAACATTTTCGTAGATAAACTAAAAAGGAAGGGAAAATAGATATAAGTGTCAAATTGTATTATATTCCCTCCGTTCCATTTTAGATGATGTTTTGAGAGTTTTCACGCAGATTAAGAAATATAGAGAGATATAAAAAAATTCCATCTATGCCCTTGAGAAAAATCTTTAAACATTAATTGCTATTAGTGTATTTAAAAATAAAGTTATGGTTCCAAGACAAAATGTTAGGGTATTATGGGTAGTTTTGTGGTGAAAATATGAAAACTATCAAGTAATGTGGAACAAAAAAATAACCTTAAACACTCATCTAAAGTGGAACGGATGAAATAATTTCTTATATATATATATATATCCTATTTCTTTAGGGGTATAATTAGCAACCAAACTTTAATATAACATATATCTAAAAATCTGTGGCTTGGAATTTTGCAAATTTTATCTCATTGGAAATGTTATAAAATAATTTACGCAGTGAGTACAAACCACAATATCAAATTTAGACTTTTTACAAAAAATTCGGAGGTATATATCATTTTAGGTACAATTTTAGAAACTGTTGTGGTTTGTAAATTCAATATCATTGCTATAAATAGGGCTAAGGAGTGGGTGTTAAATCTCACAAATCCAATTAGCAATCATATTCATTACAATCATTACTGCAAGTAAAAAAAATATGTTATTAGAGCTTCAATCCTACTAAAAAGTCATGGCTAAAATTTCTGGTTCAACATTTGTTGGCTAAAATTTCTGGTTCAACATTTGTTAGCTTCTTCTTCGTTTTGGCCATTTTTTCTGTTTCCCGTAAGTATATCTCTTTCGAAAAAATCATACACTAGTTGAACCAGAAATATGCATAACTTTGTAGCATCGTTTTGAAAACACTAAGCACTTAGTTGCATTTATAGCTACTAAATTTATGTCAAAACTTGTCCATATTTGATTTTATCGATCTAAATTTATGACATATGTATGCAGAGATGGCAACAACCGAAGCTCAACTAACATGTGATATTGGAAACCTAGTGATACTTGGTGGTCCTTGCACTAACTGTTCTTCTAAATGTTTGAAGAAGTTCCCAGTCCCGCTCATTGTCACGACCCTTTGTGTCCCAGTGCTAGGAACATCCGTCTGTGCTTGTTGCGTTGTCGAGCAGGCTGCCTAAAAATCACTCCCTTGATGTCGTATTTCGTTGGCAACAAATCTTCATTTGCTTGCCAACCCAACTTATATGCTACTTAAATAAATTTGGTTAGCTACGCGACTCTTTGTGGTTCTAGTTTAGCCAATGTTGTTTTTCGGTTTATGAATGGGCTAATAAGACCCATATACTGTAATGATTTATGTTTGTAACTTGTTTCCATGAATGAAATATCTATGTTTAAGAACTATATATTAGCAATGTTTGGCTAGTTGACTTGTCCCGAGTCTTGTCTAGCCAATGTTGTTTATCAGTTTATGAATGGGCTAATAAGAGCCGTTCTGTAATGTTTTTATTATGCTTGTAACGTGTTTCATGAATGATATCTATATATGTTTAAGAACGAACAGCAGAGTATCCGAGTTCTGCAATGAACGGCAAGAATGTTTGTGTTTGTATCACAGAAAATGGTATCGTGCACGTGCAGTACGACGTAGATGGTTACATGTCCATCATACAGAAGCCTAAATGCATGATATGGACAATTTGTTGGAATGAATGCCTTAACCTAGAAATTTTGACGAGATCAATTATCAAGATGTGAGGTCATCTGTTAAAGTCTGCGGGCATCCAACTCACAACGAATTGGCAATGGGTGGAGCGGCCCTTCCATAACACCTGGGCCAGTATCGGCACTGGCCTACACCCCGGGTGTACAAGTGACAATATAGGTTCAACACTTCGGCCAGTAACTCGGCCTACACCCGGCGTACGCATGTCTGGGTCTGGGGCTTAGCTCTGATACCATGTTAAAGTCTGCGGGCATCCAACTCACAACCAATTAGCAATGGGTGACCCTAGTTAACGGGGAAGCAACAAAGCTGATTAAACCTACGAAAGGTATTCGTCAGGGTGACCCTTTATCACCCTTTCTCTTTCTCTTGGTGGTGGAAGTCTTGTCTTTACTCATCAACAAAGCGGTTGATCAAGGAGAAATTACTGGATTTGATGTGAAGGAAGGTGGTACAACGGTGTCGCATCTTCAATTTGCGGATGACACGATAATCTTCTTGGATGCTACGACAATGGAGGTAAGAAGAATTCTAGTGATTCTGATGGTTTTTGAGATTTTAACAGGGCTCCCTCTAAATCTGGAAAAAATCACAATGATAAGTATAGGTGCGGACCACACGATGCACGATTTAGCGATGGAATTGGGTTGTAGGGTGGAATCAATTCCGATAACATATCTGGGAATGCCCATTGGTTCGAACAAAAGGAGCGAGTTAATATGGGAGGTAATCATTCAGCGAATGCAAATGAAATTAGCACCATGGAAGAGAATGTACTTGAATAAGGCGGGAAGGGTGGTCTTGATAAGGAGTTCGCTGGAAAGCCTGGCGGTTTACTTTATGTCGCTACTTCACATGCCGGTTTCGGTCGAAAAACGTCTAAACACTATAATGAGAAGTTTCTTATGGGGGGAAGACGACGAGAAAAAGAAGATGAGTTGGGTATCTTTCAAGAGAGTCTGCAAACCGAAGATTAAAGGAGGCTTGGGAATCCGAAAGTTGAGGCTCGTAAACAAATCTCTGTTAGCTAGGTGGCATGTTAGGTATGGTCAGGAGAAGACAACATTATGGAGACGGATTGTTTGCGAAAAATCTAAAGCGGAGGAGGGCTGCTTAATTCCGATGCAGGTCAAGGAACCGGTGAAAAGGAGTATGTGGTTTGATATTTTAAAAGAGAACAAAGTTTTCTATGATTGTGTGACTGTGCAGGCTAAAAATGGATCCTCTATTCGCTTCTGGCATGATTGGTGGTGCGAGAAGAGATCCCTAAAGGACAAATATCCTAGGCTGTACAAGATAAGCTCCCAGAAGATGGAAACGGTGGACAAGGTAATGCAGCAAAGAAGAAATTTCCAATTCAGCAGAGACTTGGACCCGGCGGAAAGCATAGACCTGTTGAAATTAAAACACGACTTAGGAGGGGTGGCGCTTAATCGGGGGGAGGAAGATGGGTGGGAAGGGGATACAACGGCAAAAGGAATTTACTTAAAACTCACAGTAAAACCGAGCAAGACTGGGATGCACACGGAGTGTTGTTAAGCAAACAAAGCGCCACCAAAGGTATTGTTCCTAATTTGGGCTTCGTTGTTAAACGCTATCCCAACTAGGCACATGCTACAGAGCAGGGGAGTTGAAATTCAATCAAACATGTGCCTTTTTTGCAATGTGGAGGTAGAAACGATGGATCACTTATACATCCATTGTGAGGATACATCACGGCTTTGGGAGTACTTCATGGAGGCTATGAAGGTGCGGTGGGTGATGCCGCAACGGTTCAAAACGCTAATGCTCAGTTGGAGATTGGAAAGAACCTCACCGAGACTCAAGACGGTGTGGCATTTGCTGCCTTTTGCAATTGGGCTGGGAGGTATGGACTGAACGTAATAGGAGGAATCATGGAGGAAGAGCTAAATCGAGGTACGAAATGGAGATTGCGGTTAAACAATGGATTTACCTATGGGCCTCAACGACCGAAGCTTTCAATCTTTTAACGGCAAGCCAAATCATATCTCAATGGGAGGAGGTTTTGAGTGTGTAGTTAACTTCTTTTGTGTTGGTGTTTTAACCTTGTAAATATTGTACAACTTTTCTTCTTCAATATATCCTTCCTTCTTCAAAATTTTTTTTTAGCAATGGGTGGAGTGGCCCTTCCATATTATATTTAAATTAATTAAGCGGATTCCAGCGATGTGGGACTATTGTCCTTTCACATCATCAAACTATGGGCTTAACTATAATTAGGTATCCAAAATTTAAAATGCATCTGAGGAATCTTTGTAAATATTTCATATATACTTCCTTTTTCAAATGCCTATTATGTGTTTATTTCTTCCCTGTTTTTGGGCGCCAAGCAGAAATTTGATAATCCTTCGATAACCTAAAAAATTACTCTGTGAAGAAATCTTTTAAATATGAAATAAGAACTTATGCTTTTAGTTGAAGAACTTACCTTGTAGTTGTAGAATTAAAATCACAAACACAAAAATTCAATACATCTCACGGATCAAATATAGGATATATATATATATATATATATACACACACATACAGGTAAGCGTCTATTTGTACATTTGATTTTGTTTAAGTAGAAATTGTAATTAAAGAACTTGCGTGTTGTTTTCCCGACGTTCTTTAATTAGCAAGTTAAAGTCGGTACATTGATGTTTCTGCAAAAATGTGAGAGCTAGAGTGGTTGCTAAACAGATGATAGCTTTGGCTGAAAAGGGTATCTGGTGGTTCGAATCGGCAGGGAGAAAAGAAGGTTTCTATACGTAGAAAAAGTTTATGTTTAGCAAAGTTGAAGGAATATAAAGGGTGGGTATTCATGATAGCTTAGAGTTTTAAAGGAGAGATTTGATTATTCTATTTTTTTCTTTTTAAATATTTCATTTGAAGGCATTGAAACAATTGACATGTAGCTCGCTAGACTTAACCCTAGATCATTTATTTCTGGTAATATTCCAGAAAACAGATTCTATATAAGTACACCTCTAAGGAACCGCAAGCTCAACCATTCACTCCAGGAGTCGATTCTAGCTCAGGAAGTTAGTTCTGAAGTTAAAAGATGGCACCAGATTCAATATATGACGTCCACATAACAAAAGTCCAGATACTTTCATGGGTAAAGGGGCAAAATGCCCCAATTTGGACCACCTAGAAACAAAAATGCCCCAGACGTTAGGCAAGAAACCAAAATGCCCCAAAACGCGACCAAAATGCCCCAATCTGTTATATATTCCGTTTGACATCGTTAAGTGGTCAAAACAAAGGAGCATGTGGCCACGACGTGCTGCCAAAAATTGTCAATTTTTCCTTCTATTAAAATGACCCACACGCACATGAATTCTAGTTAGGATTGCACACGTGGCTATTTAATTCGACTACGAGATTGGGTGGTTATTTTTACCGAAATGGGTTTTCTTTTTAAACAATGACAGCGTGTCTAGTTACGATTGCGACCGTGTTGATCTTAAAAATAAACGGCTAATATTTGTAGTTGAAAATCGCATGATTAAAATGAGACGTTGTAAAATCCCCGTTGCAAATTCCGGCCGTTGTAAT
>JAJJWX010003155.1:0-43793 GCA_023529315.1 Papaver bracteatum
TTTGGTCCTACAACATCATCTTCCAAGTAGCTTTCTTGTACTTCTTTCAGCCAAGCTGGTTGTAGTTGGGAAACAACATTGCATGAAGCCTCTTCTGGGTGATGGATCCTTGATAGTGCATCAGTCGCCTTATTATCACACCCTTTTTTGTATTTAAATTCATAGTTGTATCCCAATAATTTAGCTAGCCATTTTTGTTGTAGAAGTGAGTTAACTCTTTGCTCTAGGAAGTACTTAATGCTTTGATGATCTGTGTATATAGTGAACTTGTTTCTCATTAGATAAGATTTCCACTTGCTACTGGCCATGAATATGACCATCATCTCCTTTTCATAAGTTGACATAGCTAGAAATCTGGTACCCATTCCTTTACTGTAAAATGCAATAGGCATTTTGTCCTGCATCAGTACAACACCTACTCCTAAATCACAAGCATCCGTGGTTAGCTCAAAGGGATTGTTGAAATCAGGAAGAATGAGCACTGGAGTGGTTGTCATGGCTCCCTTGAGTAGTTCAAATACAGTGGTGGCTTCTGAGCTCCATTGAAACTTATTTTTCTTGACAATTGAGTCAGTTGGTCGCAGCGATAAGTCCATAATTACGCACAAACTTCTGTAGTGCCGACCAACCCTAAAAATCCTCTCAACTCCTTGTAAGGTCTTTTGAATGGGCCAATTCTCCATGCACTCCACCTTGTCGGAGTCAATAGACAACTCCTTCTCCACTGATAATGTGGCCCAAGTATTCTAGTAAAGTCTGTACAAATGAGCATTTGCTCATCTTGGCAAATAAACTATGCTCCTTGAGTAATTCCGAGTGATTTCCAAGTGTTTAGCATGTGTTTCCATGTCGTAGGCTGTACACTAAGATATCATCAAAGAAGACCAATATGAACTTCCTCAAGTGTGGTTGGAAGACATCATTCATCAATGCTTGAAACTTGCTGGGCCATTAGTCATCCCAAAGGGCATAACTAGGAATTCATAGTGACCTTGATGAGTCTTGAATGTTGTTTTGTGAGTATCTTAAGGAGAAACCTAATTTGGCGATAGCCAGCTCTCAAATCAATCTTGGAGAAGACTTGTGACCCATGCAACTCATCAAGTAATTCATTAATCACTCGGAATGGGGTAATTGCTTTTTACAATGAGTTCATTCAACCTTCAGAATCTCACGAACTCTCACTTCTATCCTTTTTCTTTACTAATAATATGGGAGATGAGAAGGGGCTGTGACTTTGCATAATGACTCCTGACTTAAGCATTTCTTGTACAAATTGTTCTACAATTTCTTTTTGTACATATGGAATTTTGTAGGTCTTTGGTTGGGAGGTGTAGAGAGTGGCTTAAGGAGAATATGATGATCATGGACCCTCTGTGGAGGTAGGCTACTATGTTCTTTAAAAACTGATTTGTAGGAATTCAAAATGGGTTGCAAAGACTTAGGAGTAGTGGGTTGTACCTCTTTGGCTGTAATGGAAAACAAATGCCCCATGACTCCATACTTTCTCTTATTGAGGTATTTATAGCATGCCTTGGATGTCATCATAGACACCTTGGGAGCCTCGAGACTTCCTTGCAAAATGATCTCCTCCTTCCTCTTGTTGAATGTCCTTTATAAATTGATTGAAATCAAACTTGACAGGGCTAATGCCCTTCATCAAATCCACTCCCAATACCATGTCACAGCCTCCAAATGTCGAACTCTAGCTTCACACTCAAAATTGTGCCCTTGCATGCTCCATGAGAATTTAGGGCACTTAGCTTCACTAGTGAGCTTATTACCATCTGCCACTGCTACATGAAAAGGTGCAGTTGGTTCTATAAAGGGTACCACTGTATCTAGAATATATGGTTCTACAAAGGTATATGTACTTCCACTATCTACCAATATGGTTATAGGTTTGTTATTCATTGACACACCTTGAAGCCTTATGGTGATTCGTGGCTTAATTCCGGATAAGGCATGAAAAGATATCTCTACCTCCTCTTCCACCTCTTGTATTACTTGGAGAACTAACAGGTGATGCTTCTGTCGAGGGTCTTGATCTTCATCTTCTTCCACTAGCATGAATAGCTACTTGTTTGAGGCATTTATGTCCTGCAATATACACCTCATCACAGTTAGTAACACAACCCTTTGTCATGTCTGGACTTCATTTCAGCATAGGTAAGCTTCCTAATGGGTGGCAAACTTGAACTTGTCATACTCCTTGGAGATGGAGAACTGGTTTTTGGAGAAGTGACAAAGCTTCTGTTGTTTGACCTATTGGGTATGGAGAGTTGAGGTAATCTATAAGCTGCATTAGCTTTCTTTATAATCTTCTCTAGTATGGCCTCTTGCATCCTAGCAAGGTACATAGCTTTCTTCAAGCTAGTTGGTGAGAACATTTGAACTGCAAGTCTCAGATCCTCCTTCAATCCACTGACATAACTAGAGGTGAAGTAATCTTCAATCAGATATTTGTTTTTGGCAAGCATAAGAGCCTTAAGCTCTTCAAACAACTCCTGATACTCAAG
The DNA here is from genome assembly GCA_023529315.1 of Papaver bracteatum. NCBI lineage: Eukaryota > Viridiplantae > Streptophyta > Magnoliopsida > Ranunculales > Papaveraceae > Papaver > Papaver bracteatum. Next base: position 2,520 of record JAJJWX010003155.1, read on the forward strand.
TACTGACCCTTCTTGGCTCAACTTGTTGAATTCCCCAACTATGTCATCATGTCCTAACTCCTGAAATCGAAAATTGATATCTATAGCAAATTCTTCCCATAGTATGACTTCTATACTTTCTTGATAATCTTGGAACCAAACATCAGCCCTCCCATCTAAGTACATAGAAGCTAACACTACCTTCTGTTCTTCATCCATAGCATGTAATTGGAAAATTTTCTTACACTATCGAATCCAAGATCTAGGGTTATGGCCATCAAATCTAGAAACTCAATCTTGGGTTTATCTTGATTAGAAAGTTGTGTAAAGATCGACGATTACCTTGAGGATTGTTGCTTCCCCTTGATTTGTTCGAGAATAATTTTCAGGTATTTGGCTCTAATATTCTATCACCGAGTTTTGATTTTGTTTATAATCCTGTCCTCCATAGATTGCATTTCAGTTAATGAATTGGAGATGCTACCTGAGCTTCGTACAATTTCTTCCCTATCTCTTCATGGCCTTTCATCGGTACCTTAAATTTTTTGTGAAGGTCGTCAAGTCTTTACTGATTAACCATAGTGAACAAGGTAGCACATATCGATGCCATCGATACCAATTGTAAGGATTTACCTTATAATTTAGCCAAAAACTAGAGAACAAGGGTTTGAGAGAACTCAAGAGAAACTTAGATTTACTTTTCATAATCTTTCATGAACAACAATTCTCAGGATAAGAAGATACTTCCACACCTGCACATGTGAGGAGCACGGGACCTCAATGGTCCGTACAATTCAAAATATCCCTAGGTGCCTTTAACACAATGGCGGCCCATAACAAGGGACGGCTTTAACATTCCTTAACCACTCTTCCTAATAATAAGACACAAGAAAAACAAACTAAACCAGAGTCCTGACAAATCGACTATCGTCATCAAAGCTATTTTCAAGAGTGAAACGTCATCATGACTTTAAATCAGGTAAATATGAAAGGTGGTCAAAGCGAAAGCTTATCAACACATATTTCGAGGAAAAAGATAGGCGAGTAAACTTGGATCGAAATAGCAAATATGAAAATTGTCATACTTATACGATGTTGTCTCAAGAGTAGGAGATATATAGACTTTTGAGCGCTAGATAAGTTCAAGTGTCCACATACCTTTTGGTCGGATGAAGTTCCACTGGTTCCTTGAGTAGTTCTTGCGTCTTAGTAAGATAATCGCCATGGAGTCTTGATCTCAACTATACTTAATTATCCAAGACCGAGACTCGAGTCATAAGTAAACTAGAAATCAAGACGTATAGTTTTGATCACTAATATTGACAAACATGCTTGAGATAGCAACGCATGCGAGTTCGACCTAGCAATGATCTAAAAATAGGCATATAATACTTAATAGCATCGAGGTGCATTATTCTTAGGAATCAACACAATAAAACTCGAGTTAATGCTGTTTGGAATTTTTCCTAATCTCCCAATAATTTATAATTAAATCATCATCAATAATATCCCAACATTGTCTATAAAAAATACATGAAAAACCATCAGGTCCAGGTCTGATATTGTTAGAGCATTGCTCGGTCGAACTTGCATGCGTTGCTATCTCAAGCATGTTTGTCAATGTTAGTGATCAAAACTATAAAGTCTTGATTTCTAGTCTACTATAGCTAAGGTCTCGGACTAGGATAGAAAGTGTAGTTGAGCTCAAGAACTCCATGGCAATCATCATACAAGACGAAGGACTACTCAAGGAACGGTGGATCTTCATCGACTAAAAGGTATGTGGAGACTTGAACTTATCTATCACTCAAAAGTCTATCTACTCTATCTCCTATCTTGAGACAAAAGTCGTATTACTATATAGACTAAGATTATACACATGTGATATTTCGAGCTGAGTATATCTCGCTTATCTATTTCTCGAAATATGTGTTGGTAAAGCTTTCGCTTTAGCCAAGTTCATCTTTACCTAGTGACGAAAGTCATGTTATGTTTCAATCACTTTGAAAATTGCTCGACGAAAAATAGTTTGTGAATAACAACTATATAACGTCCTCTGAGAATGTTTCAATGATTGAAATGAGAGTTTAGACAATATAACCATTGGAGGATATAAGCATTGTTGTGGAAACACATATATGTATAAGTCCTTATTACTTGAACCAAAGTTTGCGAACTTTGTTGATCAAGTGAAACGGAAGTCGTGAGCTGATGAACTAGATGGCAGGAAGTTCTCAAACCGAGAATTTCTGATGGAGTTTGTGAACTCGTCAGGAACAAGTCATGAACCAGTCCGCAAACTTGAGAAGGTTATGTCTAAAAACGATGTTTGTGAACTTATCTTAATAAACTAAGGAATGCTATTGCAAACCGTGGCTTTATAGTTCATGAAGCGATTCGAGTGAATCATATCGTTTTGCTTCAATTGTGTCTTGTGTAGTACATAAGATCTATAGCAATTGAACAACTCTCTAACTAGTTCATTTGAGTCATTTGGACTAGTTATGGTGAAGAAGAATATGGTTGATATGAAAGTTATCATTTGGCTAACCATTTGGTTAACTATTGTTGAACCAACTAATGTACAAGTTTGGGTACGGTTACACAAACCTAAAAACGTGCATTACATGTGTGTGTAACAAGCTATGTTTTCGATCTAACGGTTGATAAATATTAGCTTGAATCTAATCAGGTTTTCATCTAACGGTGAATATTGAATGCTTTGTTACTAAGCTAACATTGATTGCAAACCTCGATTTGAAAGACTATATAAGGGAGAACTCTAGCAACTGGAAACCTAATCCCCACACATTCGTGTGATACTAGTTTGCTAAGCTAGAGTCGATTCTCCTTTAACCTTTGGTTCTTCTTCTAAAACCAGGTTAACGACTTAAAGACTTCATTGGGATTGTGAAGCGGACCGATACTACTTTTCTTGTAGTTGTGTGATCTGATCTTGTTGTTTCTATCGTATGAGTACAATTGTAATAATTGGCTTGAGATTTCTATCTCCGATAGGCAAGATATAAAAGTAGTCACAAACATCTTCGTCTCATCGTTTGTGATTCCACAATATCTTTTTTATTGCGTCGATTAAGATTATTGTGAGGTGATTAATAAAACTGAGATGTTCTTCGGGAATATAAGTCTGGTTTTATCAACTGGTTCATGTTCACCTTGATTTATCAAAAGACGGAACAAAACTCATAGGTTTATTCGTGGGAGACGAATTTATCTATCTTGTAGACTTTTCTGTGTGATACAGATTTGTTTATTAAAGTCTTCGACTTTGGGTCGTAGCAACTCTTGGTTGTGGGTGAGATCAGCTAAGGGAATCAAGTGCGTAGTATCCTGCTGGGATCAGAGCGTAGGAGCATAACGTACCTTGGATCAGTGTGAGATTGATTGGGGTTCAACTACAGTCCATACCGAAGTTAATTTGGAGTAGGCTAGTGTCTGTAGCGGCTTAATACAATGTATGTTTAATCGGGACTAGGTCCTGAAGTTTTTCTGCATTTGCAGTTTCCTCGTTAACAAAATTCTGGTTGTCTGTGTTATTTCTTTTCCGCATTATATTTTTATTATATAATTGAAATAATACAGGTTGTGCGTTGTTCAATCAATTAGAATATCCGACCTTTTGGTTGTTGATTTAAATTGATTGACACTTGGATATTGGTCTTTGGTACCATCCAAGTTATCTCTCTTTGATTAAGACTGCAGATTCTATTTGCTTGAGTAAGATCAAATCGAGAGATGAGATATATAACTCTTTGAGATATTTTATATTGATTGAGTCTAACTGTCTAGTTGATTCTCTAGAAAGTAACTGGAGTTGTCCATACAGATTTCTAATCGAAATATTGGGTGTGGTTGTTAGATCCCCGCTTTTTTAATATCACTCCCAAATAAAAACAATTGCTTTAATCTCCTCCAAAGTTGGCCCTACATCCATAAGAGAACATTCCTCAGCAGTTATGCTCTTACAATCAATGCCAGGATCAATGTCAGTCTCCACCATTAAACTTGTCTTTGTAATAATTGACAATATAGTTCATAGATTGTATTTTGGCTCCTTCTTATACGTACAAAGGCTATTATGAAAGAATCGAGTATCATGATCTCCATCTTCCAACCAACTTACTCTAGGCTCCATCTTAAGCATAACTTCGGTTCAGTTCTAATATCCTCAACGGTTTTCTTATCCGTAACTCTTGTAACGCTGAAGCTCATCAGCGGATCATAATCAAGAAGGTCATTTTTGTTAGAGTATAGCTCAGTTGAACTCACCAAGCGTTGTTATGTCAAGTTTGGTTGTCATATTTGAGTGTGTCAAAACTTATCTAAAGTCGCTTGATTAAATACTAGAGTCAACCTTTGGGTTAGACTAGAAAGTCTAGGAATGTTGAGACATACAAGTATTAATCCGAAGACATGAAGAATATGAAGAAGTAGCAAACTACAACGACGACATCATCCTTCCACTTGAGGTTAGTAATATTGACTTGAACTGTTTCATTCCTAACGTATCTTTCAAGTAGTGTTATATTGAAAACATAAGCTGTAAGTTAGATATATGCTATACATATTGTATAATACTCTAGTGATGTGACATGGTCATAATTTGTATGATCATAGTATTAGGAATTAGACTATAGTATAACGATTATCTTTTGAACCGTTAGATATGACATCGACATAATCTTGTATATACTGTTATGATTATATGAATGGGTTATGGTGAAGATTTCATCCTAGGAAACAATTCGATTCATTAACCTTGAAACCATTAGTTATCATAACATGATCAATTTTTCATGCACAAAGGGTCTAAGACCCAAAGGGCAACCTTGCCATAGTCTAGGGCTTTCCCCATACACAAAGGTCTAAAGACCCAAAGGGCCATACCCTTAAGGCTAAACCAATGCTATTTAAGTCTAAACTTAAGTGTTTTAGTCTATAGCAGGACTAATGTTTTATTCATTCACATGAAAAAACATCTAGTGAGTAGGTTTCTATAAGGTTGCTCAGAGTTGTCTCTCATCAAATTAGTCATAATCGTGATCAAGCTTTTTCATCATCAATCAAGTTGTTCAACCAGATTCAAGACCCATTCTCGGAAAATCAAGATCTATTTTTAGAAATTAAAAATTTGAATTTTCCCCCTCTTTAGTGCAGTCAAAAGATTACAGCTGTTACAGAAATTCTTGGCGTAATTTTAGCAGCAAGAAATTACCTTTCAAGTCGTCTGTGGCATAGCAGCAAAATCCTCCTACGAATCTGAAATATCCTATATCCCCTAACTATTTATGGATACAAAATATCTCTGTAAAGGTTAAGTTGGGGATATATGATAAGGTTAATCCTATTATAAATTACAACTTCTCCTCAAATCCTTACCATCACCAAAAAACTAATTTCGTAGAGTTACTCTTCTCTGCCCAAATATTTCTTTGCAAAAACCAATTTTCTAAGATGACGAATAACTCTCAACCCCATGTTTCCAAAATCACCTCTCAAATGCAACTTACCAGCATTGGGGATGTTAAACTCCAAAGAAGAACCCCTGGATCTGCTCAAGTGATTGACAAAGCTGATGATGAATGGTTTAATAGTGTACTTGGTAAGATCTTTTGCCCAGAAGTTTTGGAGGTCAGAGAAGTATTAGAGGAGATCAATGATATTTGGAAGAAATACAAAAACAAGGAAACCAAAGTTATGGGTCCTAATCTCTTTGTTTTAAAATTCAGTACAGACAAAGAACATGTTGAGATCGTTAAGAAAGCTTCATGGACAGTGAAAGGTTACTTACTAGCTGTGGATATCTACAACCCCAGAGTTCCACTGGCAGATGTCAAATTCTTACATCAAAACTAGACTGTCAAGTTCAGAAACCTTCAACTGGAACATCTAAATGTTTATATGATAGATGAGATCATTCAAGACTTGGGAGAAAAAATTGAAATAGACCCCCCTAATGCACATCCCAGGATCGGTAGATTGGTTAAGGCAAGAATTAAAATGAATTTAACATCACCCCTCAATAGAGGTGCATGGCTCAGAACAGCATCCGGAGGAAAAGCTTGGATTAAATACCACTAGTAAAAGAAGCCATACCATATATATGATCAATGCTGGGTTATAGACCACTCAGATGATACCTGTGAGCAAGTTGCACTCCAACGCCAAATAGATTCGATGTCCCAAGAGGAGTATGAAATATGGAGTCTGGAACAAGAAGAAGGGTACAAAGTTGTAGCCGTCTATGAAGGAAAAACCGGTGCTAGCAACATTCTTGGTGCCCTAATCCCTAATATGGGTGCCAATATTGATAATGGATCCTTATCCATAGATCTTCCTAGAGATGCAATCAATAATGATGAGGAGAGACAAAACAAAATGTCCCGTAATGGAAGTTCTGAGTCTTCTCAAAGCAACAATTCTGAGAAGAAATCTAACCCAATCCTTTGCAAAACCTCAAACCCTCGTACCAATCACCCTGATCTCACCCTCTCAGATGTCAATATGAAAATCAATCAGTCCGAGTCTTCTAGCAGCCAAACCATACCAATGAAAGGTGTGGAAATGGAGGAAATTGAAGAGGATCCAGATGTTAAGGAATAAATTGCACTGATTAATAACATGGGGGCTGCTAATAAGGTACTTCTATCCATTGATTTTAATTTTTCTAAAGTTTCAAACCCTAATCCCTCTTTTCTTCGGTTTCTCTTTCTTATTACTTGTTGTTTCCCTCATTCCCTAAATCTTCCTAGTTCTTACAATCTTGATAACGTAGGTCTTGGGTTTAAGTTGTTAATCCCTTATTGTGTGATTATAATCCCTACTGCCTTGTTTGTTGAAATTCTGATAATATTTTCTTACCTGGGTGATTGTGATTTGAGTGTAACTAGTGATTCCAATCAGTATAGTTGCTCCGTTGAGTGGCAATTGTTTGACTTGCATTTTAGTTGTCATTTTCACTTAAATTGGTTCTCTAGATTGATTGATTTTAATCAACTTTGTTTCCCTGTTGAGCTACAACTAATTGTTTTGCCTGCTGCTTTAATTAGGATTGAAATTTTATTTATTCAGTTATATATAGATATTATTGATTACATAGGCACTAAGGATAAATTAGTCTATTTTTTTTTTGGTTCTCCTGTCTGAGCTTGGTTATAGTGTGCTTTAAGCAATTCCTTTACCTGTGCATTTTTTTGTTACTGTTGCAAATTTTATATCTGCAGTTCTTGTCTGTTTCTAATCATTCTCACAATGAGAATTTTGTCGTGGAACTGTCAGGGATTCGGCAACCCTACTACTAGGAATGCTTTAGATAATCTTATAAATAGTCAAAATCCATATGTGATTTTTTTATGTGAAACCAAAAATGACTCCACTAAAATGAGCCAATATTTGAGAAGATTCAACTATGATAATAATTGGATATTTCCCTCTGTTGGTCTCTCTGGTGGCATATCTTTATCGTGGAAGAGTGGTTTCAACCTTGAAATTGTAGATAATTCAGATAAAATGATAAATGCCATAATCTCTTATGACCCTAGCAAACCAGAATTCCTTGTAACATTTCTCTATGGTTATGTATACCATGACAAGAAATTACAACAATGGGATTATATTAGCAAGATAGGTGAACAAGAAAATCTCCCATGGGTTTTAATTGGTGATCTTAATATAACCATGTTTTCCCATGAGAGGTCTACTTTCACAAGTCCTACCACTGAGGATTTACCTATCATTCAATAGATTATTGATAATTCTGACATATCTAATTTAGGCTTTGTGGGTTCCCGTTTCACTTGGTCTAATCAACAATCTGGTGATGACAATATAAGAGCTAGATTAGATAGGGTGCTAGTAAATGGTCTGTGGCTGAGTCATTATGTGAATTCAAAAGTTTTTCATATTAACTCTATAGGTTCAGACCATTTACCAATTATCTTGGTTACAAATACTCTTGCTAATCAAGGTAAAAGACCCTATAGATATTATAAATGCTGGTCCAGTGATCCGTCTTCACATTCTGTAATTAAAAATGCATTTTTTATTCCTATAAGAGGGTCTCATGCTTTCCAATTTACTAACAGACTTAGGAATGTGAAAACTGATTTAAAGATTTGGAACATTTCACACTTTGGAAATATTTACCATAAAGTGAGGTCTCTTGGAACTCAACTTCAAATTCTGAATAGCCAAGCTAATACTATTCAGAATCTTGAGGCTATTAAGCAAGTTGAGATACAGTTGGAACATTGGCAAAAAATCCAAGAGGACTTTTATGCTCAAAAGTCTAGAGTCGAATTCATAAAGGGTCACGATAGGAATACCAACTTCCATCATACTAATGTTAATAGAAGAAGGAATTTCAACCATATCAGTTCCCTCAAAATGAACAATGGACAATGGTCTAAGGATAGGAATCAACTTGAAGACCTATTGGTTAACCACTTTAGTTCAATTGGGTCTACGTCCAATCCTTTTCGTAATAGAAATTTTCTGAATTGCATAGATCCTTGTATATCTAATGAGGACAATGTTAAATTATTGAGCCCCATTACTTTACAAGAAGTAAGAGATACAATTAAACAAATGGCTTCATGGTCTGCCCCAGGGCCTGATGGTTTTCCACCAGGCTTTTATAAACTGAACATGGATTTAGTGGAAAATAATATTTTCAAAACTTTTCAAAGCTTTTTCCACTCTAAGCATTTGCTTAAAGAAATGAATCATACATTTCTGTCTCTCATACCTAAAGTCAACAATCCTGTTACTCCTGCTGACTTTAGGCCAATTTCCTTATGCAATACTAGTTATAAAATCATTTCTAAAATCATTGTTAATAGAATGAAACCTCTCTTAGGCAAAATTATATCACCCTTTCAATCTTCTTATTTCTGAATAGGAATATTCAGAATAATGTGATTATTGCTCAAGAAATAGTTCATTCTATGAAAAGGAAAAGGAAAAAAGACAAATGTGGTATTATGGGGCTAAAGTTGGATATGTCTAAGGCATTTTTCCGTGTAGAGTGGTCCTTTCTTATTGATGTTCTTAAATGCTTTGGATTTTCTGACAGTTGGTGTGACATTATTTACTAATGTATTAGTGCCACCAGTATCTCAGTTCTTCTCAATGAGTCACCTTGCACCTCATACAAACCTAGAAGAGGTCTCCGTCAGGGTGATCCGTTATCACCCTATTTGTTCATTCTATGTATGGAGTCTTTTTCTAGATATTTCATGGATTCAAAGTCAGCAAAGAGGCTCCTAGTATTTCTCATCTCCTCTTTGCTGACGATTATCTTTTATTCACTAAAGCTACTCATGACGAGGCTAACAACTTGATGTCTCTCATTAAGGATTTTAGTCTCATCTCAGGCCAAGTGATAAATTTTCAAAAATCTGGATGCTTCTTTAGCAAGAATGTTCATCCAGATCATTGTGTCTCTCTTATTAGAGCTCTTAATATTAAGAAAGTCGATCCTAACGGCAAACATTTAGGCATACCTCTTTTTCTTAAAAGATCCAAGAATGAGTCCTTCTCATTTCTTGCAGATCATTTTGCAAATGGAGTGGATAAATGGAAAAGTAAGAATCTGACCCAATCTAGTAGGTCAGTTATGGTCATAATGTTCTAAATTCTTCTCCCATCTACCATATGAATTCGTTTCTTCTCCCAGATGACATCATTCACAAGATGGAACAATCCCAACGTGATTTCTGGTGGGGAAAGGGTTCTAATGGTGGTTATTACCCAAAAAAATGGGAAAAAGTGTGTACTCATAAATTGGAAGGTGGTTAAGGATTTAGGAATTTAAAGTGTACTAATGCTGCCCTTTTAGCTAAAACTGCCTGGTTGCTTATTCACTCGGAAGATGAGTTATGGTTTAAAATTTTGAAATGCAAGTACTTTAAGAACTGTCATCCTTTGCATTATTTAAATATTAAGGACTTTTCTTGGGTTTGGAAAAGTATTTGTCATGGTCTTAGTATAATTAAGCATCATGCAGTTTGGGAAGTTAGAAATGGTGAGAATATTAATGCTTTTGTTGATAATTGGGTGCCAAACATGTCTTCCCCTCTATGCAATTCTTATCCTAATCCTAACTTGTGCGTTATCAGTTTCATTGACAAAGATTCGAACACCTGGAATCCAGAACTAGTGCAAGCTTTTTTCACTCAACAAAATAGTCAGGAAATTATGAACATTAGAATCCCATTGACTGGTAAAGATAGGTTGATTTGTCCATTCACTAAAAAGGGTACTTTTACAGTTAAATCAGCTTACAAGCTTTTGGCTGGTGAGTTGTCTCCCATTGATCCTAATGCTCAACCAAACCAGATATATAAAAACCTTTGGAAAGCTTGCCTTTTACCTAAAGTCCAACTGTTTTTATGGAAATGTATTGAAGATATACTGCCTACTATGGATATATTGTATGCTTTCAAACCTAATCAAGATAATACTTGTAGTAGGTGTGACACCAATGTTCCTGAATCTGTTGAGCATCTCATATTGCATTGTTCTTTTTCTAAATCTGTTTGGGCTTCTCTTTCTTTTGTAAGTGTTGTGCTCCAAGATTCTGCTTCTAATGTTAATATATATGACTGGATTAGAAAATATCTTTTGTCCAATGATGCTCTTGGTTGTTCAGTTTTAACTACTGCATGGTGCATTTGGAGGGATAGATGTTTTCATACTTTCCAACAAATTCCTCTTAATTCTCATTCCACTGTAAGATTGGCTATTAAATTGATTAGTGATACCAATGATTTTCTTATTTCTTCTAGTCCTAATAGTCGTTCTACTGTTAATCAAGCCCCTGTGGCTCCTTCAAATGAAGATCTTCCACATGACTGTCATATAGTTTATTGTGATGCTTCTTATGATAAAGACACTAATAATTCTGGTGTTGGAATTGTTGTTTTTAACCAAACAGGGGATTTCAAAGGATGCAAAATGGTTGCAGGCCAATCATTTAATCCAGAGGAAGCGGAATGCATAGCCTTACTTGAAGCTATCAAGTGGATTAAGGCTAGAGGTTATGATAGAGTTTGCTTAAGGAGTGATGCAAAAAATGCTATTACTTTTCTCAATAAAATGGGGGACCAGATTAGCTGGTCCAAAAATTCCATCTTAGGAGATTGTCTTTTCATTCTTAAAGACCTTAGCTTTGTTAAAATTGAGCATGTTAGTAGCAATTTCAATGGTTGGGCTGTCAAAGCAGCTAAACATAGTAGAAGGTTCAATGTATCAGGTGTTTGGTTGGATAATTACCTCCATTCAACCTAAATCAGTTGTAATCTTTTTCTAAATCAATATATTTTTCTTTCCTAGCAAAATTTTTTTTTCTCGCATCTCTAGTGAGACTGTTTACTACCACTTGACTATTTTCTTCTATGATAGTGGCATTGAAATTAATTTAACCATGTAGCCAGTTCAGTTGCAAGGAGAAAACCAACAGCTTCCGCATAAACAACCGAGTCACAAGTGCCAATTCTTGTACTTGTACCAACAAACTCCCTTGTTGTCTCTAACCACAACAACATATGCATAAGAGCCATCGTTCCAAGATGCATCGACATTCACCTTAATAAATAGATCAGGTGTATGTGTCCAAACTTCAATGTCTCTATTTTTGGATACAAAATTGTTGATGTCTTCTACTTCAGTATCTCCTTCATCTGTAAAGTTATAATACAGGTTGAACCAATACATTGCAATGGCTAGGGTCCCTTGATATTGATGCTTTTGTTTTTTCAAAAACTTTAGCATTTTGCATTTTCCATATGGCCCAGCAGATTTCCATTCCCATAGCCAAACAACATTCATTGTCATTACTTCTGATCTAAAGTTCCAGACTTGGTAGATTCAATTGGTGACTTTTTTGATGCCGTAAACCTAGAGGTGAAATGAACCAGACTGCTTTGGAAAAGTTGCAATGAATCAACAGGTGTTCCACGGTTTCAACAACACTTGAATAAATGTTACAGTCCATTGAGACACCTTCAACGAATCTGCCAACTATCTCCGCTACTACAATAAATTTGTGAAGAGCCTTCTTGATAAAGGTTTTTATCTTGGGAGCCACTTTTTTGATGGCCCAATTTTTTTTTTCTTCCAGGGAAGTGATTTTCTCTTATGTTTGATGGTTCACCATGTTGTTCCTCCAACACCTTTTGAAATGATAGCGGAGTAATCACCGTGCACATTGAGCTTCCAGATAAGAGTATCATTTGATGTAACATTGATGAGAGTCTGTAGTATCTATCTTGTCGTGAAGGATTTAATATTTCGATGAATAAGACTAATGTCCCACTGACCAGTTATACTGGAAATTAGTTGATTAACATTGAAAATTTATGGATTACCATTTTGTTTTCTAATAGGAGTAACTCCAAGAATTGATAGTAACCACAGGTCTGAGAAAATGTTTATTATATGACCATTACCAACTAGCCATAAACACCCTTTCTTGAGATTGTTTCTACTCTCCAGCATCGTAACCCAGGTAATATAGCAGACTGTCGGCTTCTTTGCTTCCCAGAATGAAGTGTCTTTGAGGTACTTAGATTATATAATTTGGACCCACCGTGAGCCTTGGTTATGAAGAAATATCTAGAAGAGTTTAGCCGCTAGAGATTGATTAAGCTCAGTCAATGAACGTAAACCAATTCCACCTTTTTCTTTTGGTAATTTAAACTATTCCCGCTTTAAAAAATGCATCTTCCTCTTGTTACTGCTATGTCCCCACCAGAAGTCTCGAATTATAAGAATAAGTTTGTTGAGGAATTATATCTTTCGTAATAATGGAATTAGCTATATAAATTAGGGCTAGAAATGATTGAATAAGGGCCATTCTACCTGCATGTGTCAGTGTGCTTCTTTTCCAGCCCGTTAACTTCTCATATTTATCAATGAGGAAGCTGAAGTTGGAAATTCTGCTCCCTTGTTGTAGAATTTTCACTCCCAAATATTTATATTCTCTATCCATTCTATTGACTCATAGTTCTTGAACTATCTCATCAGCATAGGACCCTGATGTATTCTTATTGAAATGTACAGATGATTTGGGGTAGTTAACAAGTTTCCCCGAGAGTTTGTAGTACTGCTGCAACATTGTTGTGACTGAGTTGATAGTGTTAGTATTAGTATTACCAAATAACATCACGCCATCAAAAAACATAATATGGGATACAATAAGTGCCCGTCTGTTTAGTTTATAACCACCGTAAACTCCCTCGGCTTCAATTTTCATAATTATACCAGACAAAGAGTGACCACATATAATAAATAAGTAAGGGGATAGTGGGCACATGATGCGTGTCATAACCACAACAAATTAAATATTATTTTACTACCTAATTAACAAGTAATATAGGGTAGTCAAGTTCGTTCCCATGAGGAGCAATAGGTTTTAGTTGTCTTATAATGTCACAAAAAGGGGGGTTTTGGTTTTAGATTTTAAAAGCAAAAGAAAGTAAATAAAGCAATCAAAAGTTTAAGTTGAAATCAGTAAGAGAGATTAGATCAATGAATCCTTCTTCATTGCAAAACAATGATTCCAGTTATGTTCTTTTCCACTTCTTATTAGTCACAGATTATCACCGACCATAGGATAGTAGGTTCGCTTAGCTAACCCCAAAATTCCTTGTTTCGCTGAGTAACAGGTCCGCTTAGTTATCAAATTCTATTCAAAAGAACCACCTTGAGGTTTACTTACAAGATGTAATTTCCCGAATGCATTAAGATCTATGAATTTAGGTTTAGTACTAGTAGGTTTGCTTGGTCCACTTTCTAGCATTGTTTTCACACACAATTGCTCCACGGAATCCCTCCGCAAGGTCTCGTGTTTTCTACTTATGGAAATAGTCAAGAAACTATTACGTATTCCCTAACTTCCACTAGCTTTAGATCAAATTAACAAATCAATTTAGCGTGCACTCTAAACAATCTATCAATCAATCATAAACACTCATATTAGTAAAAACAAACGATAATCATGTGAAAATTCAAAGTAGATTTAAAACAAAACTCAAAACATATTAAGAACTAGGAATTCATCCTCAATCAATAAGAAAATTACCTACTCATGCTAAAGAGTTCACAGAAAGAATAAAGAAATAGAGGTGTTGTGTGTGTAGAGGTGTGTAAAAAGTGTAGAAGTGCGTATAGAAAAGTAGAGAATTTCTCTATTTATAGGCTTCAATTTCCTTGCAATCCTCCTAGGAATAGGCTCCATTTCCTTTAGCAATTCAATTTCCAAGTTCAATTCTTTATCCAATTCCAAACCCAAGTCCAAGTCTTCACACCTATGAGTCTAGAATACTCTTCACAAATTTCTGCACATATTGGGTCGCCGGAGAAATTCTGGAGCTACCGGAATACGGCCGGGAATTTACTGTCCGATAACTGAATATAATTCTCCATTGATGGAATATTCTGTCACGGTACCATTTATGTTAACCGTCAAAATAACGGTCATCGTCAGTCAACCAGGTTAAGGAAGGAATGTTAGCTACTCAAGTCAGCTGTCTTATTTGGCTGAGTGGTCTTACTGGGTCTGGATCACTGAGCTGCTGTGCCGAGTCACTGGGTTGACTCAGCTGAATAAAACCTCAGCCGAGTTCCATTTTTTTTCTGGCATTTCCAGATCGAGTTCATGCCATTATTCATTCCCTGTAACAAGCCTAACATTCATCTATTCATTCAAGCATTCATTCTTTTGCTAGTGTTAACAACAACACTTTCTTGTCATTCAATTGCAAGGCTTCAAATCATCACCAACTCTTAAATCTAAAGTATCATTAATTTTATCCTACAATAGACCACCTCTTCTTCTCCATCTGTCAATCGAGAACTGCACCCAAATCCATCTCCTAATTCAATCAAACCTATTTTAATCTATAATTTCTTCTTTTCTGAATCTTGGCAGCAACACCATCGATGTCTTCTTACGAATCTTCCACTTCTCGATCTCAATCTTCCAGCACAACCTCATACCCAGTTTAATTCTTTCCTCGGACAATTGTAGCAATGAAATTCCACCAGAACTTCAACAGAAACCACCATCTTCAATTAACAGCAGCAGCTTCAAACCATCAAGAATACCACTGCCATTTTCAAAACCAAATCAAACCCATCTTTTAGTAATCCCATTTCTTCATCTCAACCACCAACAAACCCTCTTATCTGAGATTTCTCATAACGAAACCCTAACCACTCTCGATTCATTTCAACAACAACAAAAGATGCTTTTCTTCTTTTGTTTTCAGGTGGAATAGATTGAGGTGAATGATATAAACACATCTCTCGATTTAGGGTAAACGAGGTAGGGTAGGATGATATACCCCACTGCTGGAATGCACCTACAGATTGGGTGCCTCATAGTTTCTTGCTAGATGCTTTTAGCACTTCTCTTTTAACCAAAATCTGGCTACCCCTTAACATGTGGTTGGGATTCCAAAATTATTCGCCCGTGAAATGACAATTTTTCCATTTTTACTCAAATTAGGTGATTTCTTCTTCTTTTCTCTGTATGACTCCAGAGTACCTAATAACTTAAAAACACGCGTAAAATACATAATTTACAAGAAAAATAGCAAAGAAATCATAAACCATAGATAATAAATACGGTGTATTCTACACCTATCAGCACCCTTGCCTTATTCATATTCCCCCCCGTAAAAAACCTTCCAGTTGTCCATTGAGCAAGATCGAAAAATATGTTGTTATAATAAAACTCATTATAAGAGCATGACCTCTATAAGTGACTCTTATATTAACAAGAGCTTGACTGAGAAAGTCCCAAATCGACTCTATCATAGGTTATGTCCAATATAAGGGCAAAAGAACCTTGGGACGTATTGTAATGATACATGGAATGGAATAAATCTTTTGAGACTACTATGTTATCTATGATCTTCCTACCAGGTACGAATGAAGACTGATTTTTTCTCTATCAGACTATCAAGGAAGGTACTTAGTCTATTGGTGATTATCTTAGTGACAACTTTGTAGATAACGTTGCAAAGAGCTATAGCCCTAAAGTCTACTGCTGAATCATAATGTTTTTTTCTTAGGGATTAAGGCGAGATAAGAATGGTTATAAGACCTGGAGGAAAAGTTGAGTATCTAAAACAATCTTGGATTAGATGAACTACCTCTTTACCCATAACCTCCCAGCATTTCTTGTAGAAGAAATCCGAATATCCGTCTGATCTTGGCGACTTTAAAGACACCATCTTCTTCATTACATTAACAATTTCTTGTGCACTTGGTATGGAGGAAAGATGCATGAAATCATCTTGATTCAGATTATTAGAATTATTAAGTATCAGTGAGTTAGGCTCCATATTATAATCTTTAGAAAATATGTCTTGAAAGTGAATAAAAAGAGTATTTCTTGCCAGAACATTATGTCTCTTCTTTCCAAATCTGTTATCTTGTCGCATAACGCCTTCTCCCTCCCTCTAGTATCCTTTGTGTCACCAAACAATTTTCATCTCAATTTTGAAATCCCATTCTCCAACGATTGCAGTTTAGTCAATGTGTCTCCGGTAGAGTATTCCCAATTTGCTTTCATTTCTTTTTTTAATTGTGGGTGATCCGTCCAATAAAACTCAAACTTATAATTTCGTTTTTGGTGGTTTTATCATGGTGTTGTGAAGAATGTGAGAGTAATCACTTTCAATTATTAGAAGGTGAAGTAATACTACATCCGAAAATGAGAGTCTCCAGCCTATGTCACAAACTGCCCTATCTAACCTTTAAAAAATCGGTATTGTAGATGGGGAAAAATGATTTGCTGGTTTTTTAGGAAAATGAAGAGACGACCGATCGGACGAGAATCCTCAACCGAGAAAACTTCCTAACCTCACACAGATGCACTGCAAAGGGAGTGCTTAGATTCGAGAGATCAATCTGTAGGACTCCGGACTAAACCAAGTCAATGGCCGTTCTAGAGTCAATTCAGTCACAAAGAGGCAGATGGGTTGATCTATAGGAGGGAAGCTGAGAATTGCGTGGAATCAATGATGATCAAGGATTGTGGATGTGTTGAAGGTTTCTGCAATTTTGTGTACATAAGTTCGAATGATTGAGAGAGTGTTGCTCACACGATGATTCTCGGTTAGACGATGGATTATCTGTTTAATATCTCGTGGATTTTCTATGTGTTTTCCGTATATCTCAATCATGGATTCGAGGACTTATTTATATTATCAGATAGTAGTGAACACATTGATCCCTGTAAGTGTGACGGTTTCTTGAGTGAAAGAGTGGGAGATCGTGATAAAGTCAGTTCTGTGTCGTGTGGAGACTTGATTGATCGTGCACCCACTACTTTGCTAACAACTTCAATCATTTTCATGACTTACACACATTTCTCATCGTGGATGAACACACATGCCGTAGGCCGCCAGACTAAAACCTCAAGTGATATCCCTCCATATATGACGTGATTGATGTCTTACGAATCGTGGAGTCTGCAAGGTAGACGTGTATTTAATTAGTCAGTTGTTGACTGATTAGAGAATTATTCTAGGTTTTGTTGAAATAAGCATGATTGACGAATGATCAGTAATTCATGAATGTAACTCGTCTGAAAAAATGTTATAAATTCGATGAGTTGTTGAATATTGAGTTGTGATCAATATTCGAGTTTCCCAGTTTGGCGAGTTACTGAATATTGATAGTTGAATCAATATTTGAGCAACAGAGCAAGTATTGCTTAATTCGACGAATTATTGATAAATTACTGAATATTAATAGTTGGATCAATATTAGAGCAACTGAGCAAGTATTTCTCAATTCGACGAATTATTGATAAATTGCTGAATATTGATAGTTTGATCAATATTCAAGCAACTGAGCAAGTGTTGCTCAATTCGACGAATTATTGATAAATTACTGAATATTGATAGTTGGATCAATATTCGAGCAACTGAGCAAGTATTGCTCAATTCGACGAATTATTTATTAGTTACATGACTCAATAAAATATTAATTAAAATATTGGTAGATTACCAAATATTACGTAATTAATCAATATGTTAATTGATGGATCAACATTAATTTATTAGTGTCTGAACTTGCTCAGAATGATGATTTTGTGGAGCGTTTGTTCGAAACCCTAATTTCGAGCAATTGTTCGTCAATTCATGAATTGCTGAAAATAGGTCATGAGTGAGTGAGGGACCGACCACATGGGATGATGGACAACAATGTGATGCCCGATTGCTTGAGTGAGTGTGCACCAGGGTCCTTGGTTGACCGGTTGATGAAAGAATGATAATAAAATGCCGGTTTCATCATTTATTAAAATAGTGCTCCTCTGAACATTAGGTAATCAAACCCAATTTATGATGGAGTAAAGGACCGGTCAAGAAGGCATGAAACCATCCCTTAAGGTGTGGGACCGGTTGATGGTTGATTGAGAAAATATCAAGTTGGTTGGAAAGAGTTTGGACCTAATATGAGCAATTGAGCAAATTAGGTCAAAATTGTGAATATGCGTGGGACCAGATTTGTGTAAGCCTTAGGGCCGGCCTTGGTCGGTCAAGGAAGCATGATCGTGTCACCATAATGTCCATGCCTCATTCCTGAGAGCATCGATCTTTTCTGATGTGTGTCTGAGCAATATCTTGGATTTTCAGAAGAGTTCGATCTTTGACTGAAATTCTTGATTTTACTCGAATGAGCAAGTAGGACTTTGCTCGTTTGATCAAAATTTGGAAAATTTGGAAAATATTAATATTTTAATATTTGGCGTGAGTGTCACAGACGTCTTGAAGGCGTTATTGCTCTCAATCTTATGGAGAACTGCCCAATCGTTCTTCTATGTAGAGGTGGGTTCCTCTATGTAGTCATGGAACAATGAGTGTCACTGACGTCCTGAAGGCGTTAAGCTCTCAATCTTATGGAGAACCGCCCAATTACGTTATTCTACATAGAGGCTTTGATGAAATGCTCGGTGTTGAACGCTCCGTAGAGGCCTTTCGAGCAGCATATGCATCATACTTCGTAAAACACGAATCGTCACATGCATTCCTGAAGTCGTGTCAGAAACATGCAGCATCATGATTTTAAGATTTTTACCTTTGTTGAAAATCCACCATCAACATTAAGTCCCCTGCTTAGTGAGGGACAGTCATGTTCCGTAGTAAGCACTAGATGGTGATTTTCAGTCGACAAGAGATCAGTGGTTGAACTCGGTCTACAAAGGCATTCTCAGAATCCCCGATTTACTCCAATGACGTCATATGTGAGAAAATGTTCGGGTGGAGATCCTGGTAATGTGATAAAGTTTCATCCCGTGAGTATGGAGAGATGAAATACCGCTGATTTGGACGCCTAAAGGTTTAGTTTTGGTCGACTTAGCATTTACGGGTCGGAGCCCAAAAAGGAAATCCTTATCTTATTAGGTTTTTGGAAATAAATTAATATAAAAGGGAAGAAACCCTAATTTTTTTTTTGTTTTTTGTGACCGACCATCTCTCTTTCCCCTTCACCTCCGAGAAGTTCAGCAAGGAGGAAAATAATTTCGCCGGAAACAGCCGTCGCCGGCATCACCGACCATCGTCCGGCCAAATTCCGTCAGGCGCCGAACAAGTAAGTTCAGAACTTTTTTTTTGTTGTTGCATGTTTTCATGAGTTGTTCACAAAATAAAAATCCCATAGGTAGGTATGCATGCGTAGGTTTCATGAAGAAATTATTTTAGAAAACATATGCCCGTTCGTTCGTTAGTTTAAGAAACGAGCAATAATCCTTAATATGAAAGAGATACATGAATCATCGAATAAACATGATTTAGTTGTAGTAGATGAAATTTTGTTTATGAGGTTTCATGAAAACCAAAATTTATTTTCAAAACATGAACTTTCACAAATACTCTTAGGAACGTAGGTTCGTTCGTAGTAGAGTTATAAATAATAATCTTTAGAGTTAGATGAACTTTTGAAAAGATCTGTAGTTCATGATAAAATTTGTTTGTGAACTTTCAAAATTTTATTCGGAATACATGGATTTTTGGAAAAATAGAAAAGACCTTCGTCATATAGAAAAATGCCCGTTTGAGCAAAATAAATTTTCTTTTTTATTTAACTCACGTAAAAAAGAAAAGAAATATTTTATTTTTACAAAAATGCACGTGGTTTTTTTTTTAATTTTTATGAAAAATCAAATAACAAATTTTGAGTAATTGTTAGAGATAGACAATTGTATTTCATGATGTGTGTCTACGACATAAACTCATGGAATGTTCACATGAAGAGTTTATATGAATCGTTCATATTTTCGTGAAAAGTCAGTGTCGACTCTTTAATGATAGATTTTTCTCATCTTCGCAGGTTTGAAGGAGTGACAATTGTAAGGATTAAGGATTACCGTTTTTGTAGACATTAATGTGAGCATCATAATTATTCTGCTGTTTTAATCCCATTGTGTTGATGAAAATCGTGTATGGATGTCACAACAACCTCGCAAAGATGACCCAGTCCCGTGGTAACACTTCTGAAAATGATGTTTCTACAGACGCATCTTCCAGAGATAATGGTTCCTCTAGAAATGATGATTCTGAGACTTTTAAGGAGAAAGAGGAAACTTCCAAAACCAAGAACATTCCAACTGCTAAGGAAAATTTCTTCATGTATATGTATAGGTCCGAAAAGCGTCCCTTAGGTTCCTCATTTCGGATGCTCATAAATCATAGGAGTACTACTCAGAACAAATTAGTATCTCCTCAATCAATAACTCGGTTATGCTTGCAAGGGAAACACTACTTGGCTTCACACATAGAACTCAGGCTTTCCCGGAAGCCTCTAATACATTTTTATGGATGGGAGAGACATATGTTGTGTCATAGTCGTGTAAGGACCATGCTGGATCAAGCACAAGTAACACAAGCAATTTAAGCTGCTAGGGATTTAAACATTCATCACGATATACCAGGTATGGTGGCTTTGCTTGCCCGTTGGTGCATTCCCACTCATACTTTTATATGCATATGGGGAGAATTTACCATTACTCTAGAAGATGTAGTCGCTTTATTGCATCTCCCGATCACTGGAATTTTCCCGGAAAACTCTCAGTAGAGGAGAATGCAATTTCTGATAAGTTGGAAGCTAAAATGCATGAATTCAACAAGTCGCCCAATTTTTTTTACGCTCAATGGTTGAAGTACTGGTGGCCGAGAGATGAAGCTCCTGAAGAATCTGTTGATGGTTCCTTAACCATTGCCACCTTATTATGCTTGTGGCTTTCTAGGGATGTGCTTGAGGATAATGAACATTTGTTGAAGCTATTTGTGATTCCTTTCTCCATAAGGATGGATAAAGGTGAGAAACTTCCTATCGGTAGTCTATTTTTGGGTTCACTGTTCTCCAATTTAGACTCCTTAGTCATAAACTCCAGCATCTCCAACGGATTCATGAATAAACTGCCAATACTATGTTTGTCCAAGCTTTGATGTGGGAACACCTCGAGAATTATACTCCAATTTCTCGTAGCATCTTGCAAGGACCCAATATTGACACTCGTCATGCTTTCCTCGATACAAATAACGCCAGGATCATGCGTTGGTCTACAAAGAAGCCACAATCGTTTCCTCCTATTTTCTCATAATTGATCACTTTCAATACTGCTGAAGATAACGTCATGTTGAGAACTGGTGCTGGTCTGAGTGACAGAAAGAGATCTTTTATATTGGGTTGCACCCCTGGATTCTTAGTATCAGTAATGCATGTAAAATTCCAAGTAAAAGAATATAATATCGATAGAGCGGCTCGAAAAATGGGTGCCGACCAATGTAATTTGGGTCAACGAATGAAAAAGCCATTAGTTGAGCATCTGAAGGCTCACTTAGATTGTACGCATGTAGAAGGAAATGAGTATTTATCTCCATGCCTTGACTAATCTACCTTCGTATAAGTTTACGATGGATGTTAAGTCTCCGGCATGAGAGTTTCCTTCTTCTGACATGATTGCTGATCAACCAAGGCTGAGATACCTTTCCAGTGGTGACAAAAGGAAAGCGCCTCCAGATGCGACACATGTAAGTTTTTTCCTTATGATTTTAGCAAAAGCATGATAATCACACCTTAATTATATTGTTGACTTTGTGGTAGGATGGTCGTGATGTGAGACCTCGAATTGATGTAAACTCCTCAGATCTTCAAGAAAGTCCCCAGGGAGGAGAAGGAAGGAGTAAAACATTTCATAGGATGATACCGAATAAGGTGTAGTCCCCAGCCTCTTTTTTGGTAAGTTGTTAGCACTTCCCTTTTCATTACGATTTTCCTACCCATGTAATTAGGATCCAAAGAATATTGTTAATTTGTTTCATAATTTTGCTCCCTCGGTTGTTGACAAACTTCATCTTTTTTCTGTACGAACAATCCAGGAATCTAACGTTGATGAAGAGGTTGATGTGAGTATATCTTTGTGTAATTGATCATGGCATTCCCTTGAATCAAGTAATGATAATTGTTGTCGATGCATCCATGATGATATTTTCGTGGAAATCCATCATGTCCAGGTCATTCGTTCATCTCCAAATAGTGGTGAGAAAGAGAATCTTCAAGAATTGGGACCGAATGGAGGCAACGGTGTTCCCAATATTGATGCCGACCATATTAATCTTTCGAATGCCTTGGAAGTTCCTCAACTAAGTATACATCTCATATTCTATTCATAGAAGTATAATATTTCTAATTTGGTGAATGAATGAATGATAATCCACATGAACAAATGAAAATCTTAGTGAAATACGTCACCAGAAAATTCAGAACTCAGTTTTTTAGAAAAAACGCCATAAAACCTTCATCCGATATCGTATTTTTGCGATCTACCCCTGTATCCTTATGCCCATGAGATTTCCAAGCTTTATTAATGAAGCTTTTAAATCTTTGAGCATGTTTAGGGGCCGAAATCATCGAAACAGTAAACCTCCAGGAGACTTTCTGAAAAATTTCAGATGGCATGTAGTCCAATGTTTTGGCCACCTCGTTTTGCAAGTTTATCCAATCGCTACGAATTTTTGATATTTTGTAGAAAACATCCATATGAAGAGAATGGTATATGACATAACCTTAAATTCCATACCAATTGCTCCCAATTAATCATTTCATACATGGAAGTATAAAATCTCTTCAGGTGAGCTTGTTTGAAAAACGTGTTCCATGACTTCCACACCATTTTCTCATGTCTTGGGTGTACAATAAATAAATTTGATAGTGGTAGTTCACTTACATGCTGAATTTTACGATTGGTTTTGGCTACCATGCTTGAATCGCTCTTATCTCATGTAATCCTCGTATTAGGTACCAAATGCCGAAGTTGAGAATAATGGAGCGAATGATGATTCAAGCCATATGGTGAATCAAGTTGATGATGTTACCATCTATACACCTCAATGCCATGAGAATATTACTACTGAAGTTGTCGAGAGGAATGAGGCTAAAATCATCATCACTTCAGAGATAGAAGAATCCAGACCCAGAATGGAAGAAACTGCCTCATCAATAGAAGAAACTGCTCTCACAATTGCTGAAACTGCTCCAATAATCGAGAACCACATAATATTTCATGAATATCCCAATGTAAGGATTATTTGTGTTCCTCTATTCGGTGAGTCACTCCCATATCACATATTAGTTGGTGGATTTAGTGTCCCCATAGGGTATGCTGATATCTAAGAGAAATTGTGGAAAATATATGGACACGTTGTTGTCACCAAGGATCCAAAAAGCAGTTACTTTTTGACAATGCAAGTAAGATCTATCTTGCATATCATAGATGATATACAGACCAGGGATAGAAGTACCGTCACTCAAGATGTATTCTTTGATTAGGAATACAACTTGAAGAAATCTGAAGAGCTTGGCTTCAACTTGAAGTGGCTTCGTCAAAAGGTCGACACCATCAAGGATGCAGTAGAGAACAATATACCTTTCACTAGTGATGTTGTGGTGGAGAAAATGGCCAAGATTTCCGAATTGACTGAAAAGCGGGAGTTGGCGAAAGCGGCCTTATAAGTCTTGGAGAACGCAGAGAAGAAGAAATCTTACTTGTTCGACTTGTTTTAGTTTTCTTTCCATAATCTCTTGAACCTTGAACTTCTGAGAGCTGTGAGGTTTTATTTTGGTTCAGATTTTTTGATTGGTTTTGAATAAGTGAGTGGTTAAGGATTTTCTTTCTGAAATTTGGATTTGACAGAGATTTTTTTTTTTTTAAAAAAAGAACTTCGATAAATTGCTGAATTCAAATACTAAGTGCAAGGATTGCAAAATCTTGGAGGAGTTGAAGATACATGTGAAAGAAAATCCTAAAATAAAACGTTAGGTACTTTGAGAGTTCATGCCTTGAACACAAAACGCCTTGGGATTCTGAATGTTTCATGCGTCAAAAGCCTTTAGCTAGTTTTCGTGAATCACTGGTACATTTGTCTTGCCCTTCACATCATCCAATTTGTAGTATCCTCCAACTACTGACTTAGCAATCATAAAAGGTCCTTCCCAGTTGGAGCTCCTTGTGGAATGGAGATTGCGCTTAATTTCCTTGAGAGATAAATCCCCTTCGTGGAACTTATTAGGTTTGGTTGCTCGTGCCCTGAATATTTTCTGCTGGTTCGGAATTCTTCATACTGTGTGATTCCATGTTGGCAGAGTTTTCCAATTCTGTGGCACATGTGGACACTTGTGTAAGGAAAAATATTTGGGATATTGATTGTTGATCTTGACCATTAGTTTAGCAATGACCATATCACTGGATTGCTGAATTCTGAGAGGTTCCGCATCTAACCACTTGGTGAAGTATTGCTGAGGTGAGTCCAACCATTCGTAATGTTTAATGATAGATGAGTTATGAGTAAGATCGACTCCCCGAACCAGATAAACATATTTGAAAGTTGGTAACATAGACGCATTGGGGGGGGGGGGGGAATGAGACTTTCTTGAGTACAGAACCGTTTGACGAATTCATGTGTGCTTTATTCAGGTTTTTGCGTGAGTTCCATCAAGGCCTTGACTTTTCCACGATGTTTGAATAGTGGATCATCCTCTGCTTCGTACGAGTCAGAGCTTTCTTCCATGGAGAAATGTGCAATTGAAGGTATTCGAGTTACCTTTTCAGTATGAATCCATGTCTATCCTAGAACCATGTCATATCCTAGATCTTATCTGATTATGTGAAATTTTGTTTCTGACCAGGTTTCCCCAATTTTCATTTTGAGGATGATGTAACCATATCTCTGGATATTCCTTCGTGATCTCTGATTGAGACATGAGAATGAGTGGCTTCTTGTCGAGTGATGCCCATGGATCTGAGAGTCTTTAGAGGAATGATGTTAACAGCAGTGCCAACATCGACCAATGCTCATTTGAGTTCATATCCTTTGAGATGGACTATGGTGAGAAGTCCCCAGTCATACATCTCCTTGTATGTGGCTGGAGGTTCAAGGAGTATTTCCGAAATAAGTAAATGTTTCTTAGAAACTACATGGTTCAGAGCTGTGAACAGGCCTTCCCTTTGCGCCTTTGACAGATAAAACAATTCACATGCATGCTCGATTAATGATTGAACTTCCTCTTTGACTAGTTTTTTTGATTGGGAGAGGATTCTTGTGCACTTCTTCAAGTCCCCATCTCTCTTGAATTGGATTTTTCCTTGAATATGCGTTTTAATGTTCTGCAATCACTAGTCGGATGACTGACATACCTATGAAAGCGATAGTAACGCGGATTCTCCACTTCCTCGTCTGTTGGCTCTCTCTTGACAGGAGGTAAGTTGATCGCACCATCTTGGATCCAGACTTCCAATAACTCGATCACCTCCTCAATAGGGAAAGGAAAGTTTGGTACTTCTTGATCATTATGTTGACGCTGAGTAGGTGTTTGCTCATTTCGAGCCTGGATGTCCTTCCTTAGTTCTTTCGTAGGGTGAGACGTTGGAGGAGCATTATTATGTTTCTGCGCATAATCTTTCCTTTTGCTCCCTTCAGCAACATTCATGGAAGTTTGAATATTGTACTGTTTGTTGATCAGACACCTGGTGTTGTTTTGAGTGTCTCGCGGCTCCTCGGTTTTGACAATTTTTGTTCTTTCCAGCAAGGATGGGGCAGTAGTTGCTGATGGCTTGGATGCTTCATGAAGTTATGAGAAAGTATGAAATCGGAGATTTTCCAGCAAGGCTCTATAGATTGGGATCATCCCGTTGATGCACAAGTCCACCAATTGTTGTTCAGTAACATTAGGATCATGACAATCCAAGGCTTGAATTTTGAATCTCTTCACATATTCGTTCGGATGTTCAGTATTTTTCTGAGCCATTCTCCCTAAGTCGGAAAAAGTAATATTCTCTGATAAGAAGAAGTATTTCATGTAGAAAGCATTAACCATTTCCCCCAACTAGCGATGCTCCTTGGTACGATGTTGTTGTACCAAGTATATGCTCGGCTGGTCAGAGACTTTGAGAACTCCTTCAGACGAACAAATCTGTGTTTGTGGCAATCTGAGTCTGAGGACAAAATCTCATTCACGCCTACCAGGATGTCTTTTAAAGATTTTGATTACGCCAAGTGTCTTGGAAATACTGTTTGTACCCAAAATTACTTTTGGGCACGAAACACGATTGAATCGATGATTTGGTGTGTGTTTCGGGCTAGGAGAGGAATTGAAGAACAAATAAAAAAGACACCAGTTTTTACGTGGTTCGGCATGGTTTGCCTACATCCACGGACGAATCCCCTTGGGGAGTTATTTTTTATTGATAATAAAATTACATGGGATTTTTTCTCTCCAAGCCTCCCTTCTCCATATAATTTCTGCTCCTATTTATACAGTTGTATACATAATTTTAATTATAAATATAAATTGCATTAACTGCTCATTCATGTCTCCATCATCAATTCTGTATGAAACGGCTGGAATTAATTCTGCATGTATGAAACTACTGGAATAAATATTGCATGGCTCCATCTTAAATTCTGCATGACATGTTGGAATTAACTATGCATGCCTCCATCTTCAATTCTTCATGAAACTTCCCAGAATTAATACTGCATGCATTAATTCTACATATAACTCCCTGCATGCCTCCTGACATGAATCTACCCTGCATGCCTCCCTGTATTGATTTGCGGACCTCCCGTGTATTTTATACACGGTACAAACATTGCCCCCTCTTAACCTCAAACTTGTTGGGGGTTAAGAATTTTGTTTTTCCTTCGCATCGATCTTCGATGACGTAACTCACCAGTCGCCCCCAAGCGTGAGTAGAGACATTACAAAAACGCCCCCAATTGTGATAACCTGCAATAAAATTTGCTCACGTGCTAGGCGAGACTTTTTTGCCACGTGGTGGACTTGTGATGCTCGATAGCTAGTTGAGTCTTGAGTAGAATGTAGTGTGTCCTTTCGGCTAGGGCAAGGATTTTTGCTCGCAACGTAACAAGGCTAGCGCTTGCTGCTCGGGCAGGCTGACTGTTGCTTGTGTTGAGTTCGAGTCTTTGGACCAATATCGGGCATTGGGCTCGTGGTTGAGACGAGACTTTATGCTTGCCAAGGTGCAAGTCTTTCATACTCGCGTACAAGATGATATTTTATGCTTGCGATAAAATCAAGAATTATGTGCTCACGTGCAAGGTGAGGCTTTAGGTGCTTGCGAAGTGATGCAAGGCTAAATATTGAAGGGTCTAAGCAATCCTCATCTCGCACCTGGTCATGTTGCTATCCACGAACCTCGAACTTGATCATGTTTCTGCTCCAAGTGCACATGAAAGTTTCTCTAACTCTATATTTTTTGCTTCTATATTGTAGGGAATTGAAATACGATTCTAACGAGCCAAAAATCACTAAATTTGGACTTAAAACGAAGAAGTTATTGTCGAAACAAGGTTGGGAAGGAAGCGCACGTTTCTGTTACATACGTGACAATGTTTACTGGATCAACTGATAGACGTGGTAGGGATGACTGGGCGACGTTGCTGACGTGGCACCTGAATAATGCTGATGTGGCAACATCGTGGAAACAGATTAAAGGGACGTCGCTGATGTGGCGCCATGTACGCTGATGTGGCGCCATGTACGCTGACATGGCAATATATCACGGAACCCAGTTGGCACAACAGTGTTGGGAGATGAAGTGGCTTCTGTAATCACACCGACCTTGAGCCATTTTTAATTCTTTAGTGAAACTCAGGCAATTTTCCTTAGGATGCTTTTGTGTTCTCGGCAATTGTACTCAATGAAATATCAAGCACAAGATTGAGTCAGTTAAATGGCTTAAAACAACCACTGAAGAGTTTAACAAGCATCAGATCATGCGCATAAAGTAATAAAGCAAAAGACTCCAATAACGTTATGATTTGTATTTTTAAACTGAGCTGTAAAAGTAATTTCAAGCTATTTGCAATATGTTGATCAATACTTGTAAATTTGAATTTCCTTCAAGAGAAAAAAGAAGTATATTTTCGATATGGGCTTGTACGTGTAAGAGAAAATGCTGAGTCAATTGCTTTCTATGGTGGTGAGGAGAATGAGATTCAGCTTCTGCTGCAGCGATTCAGAAGCGCTTTCGAAACTTGAGTCAACTGTTGATATATTCTAGAAATATGGAGTTCTTCACCAATGGTTACCGCTACTTAATTCAGATTCTTCCTGCCGCGGTTGTAGCTCCTATGTATTTTTCAGGAAAAATTGAGTTTGGGGTCATCAATCAGTCTGTATCAGCTTTTAATCATATACTTGGCGATTTATCTCTTATTGTGTACCAATTTCAGGCTATCAGTGCCTTTTCAACTGTCATTGACCGTCTAGGTATTTTTTAATTCCCATGCTGTCTCTCTGAATCCAGGGAGCCATTTGGATTGAGGGGTTGTAAAACAGTTAAAGGACTTGAATGATGTTCAAGATATTTGTCCTATACGTATACCCCTTAGTCGGCGCCAATGTTTGTACCCAAAATTACTTTTGGGCACGAAACACGATTGAATCGATGATTTGGTGTGTGTTTCGGGCTAGAAGAGGAATTGAAGAACAAATAAAAAAGACACCAGTTTTTACGTGGTTCGGCATGGTTTGCCTACATCCACGGACGAATCCCCTTGGGGAGTTATTTTTTATTGATAATAAAATTACATGGTATTTTTTCTCTCCAAGCCTCCCTCCTCCATATAATTTATGCTCCTATTTATACAGTTGTATACATAATTTTAATTACAAATATAAATTGCATTAACTGCTCATTCATGTCTCCATCATCAATTTTGTATGAAACGGCTGGAATTAATTCTGCATGTATGAAACTGCTGGAATAAATATTGCATGGCTCCATCTTAAATTCTGCATGACATGCTGGAATTAACTATGCATGCCTCCATCTTCAATTCTTCATGAAACTTCCCAGAATTAATACTGCATGCATTAATTCTGCATATAACTCCCTGCATGCCTCCTGGCATGAATCTACCCTGCATGCCTCCCTGTATTGATTTGAGAACCTCTCGTTTATTTTATACACGGTACAAACAAATACCTCAAAGTATTGCTCCTTAGTTAATTCTTACGAATCCCGAGGTAAAAAGATTGTTCCAACAAATGTTGACATCTCTTCCTCTCATGAGGCATGTGACACTCTAGCAAAAGCTGAAAAGGAGCTCACCAGAATTTCAAAAAATATAGCTGAGATTGTTGATTTTGAGGATCATGATCAGCTTATTGATGAATTTGAAAAGTCTCTTGATCGAGAACGTGATCTCTATAGCATCATTGTGTCCTTCTATAAGAATATTGAGAAACTTCTCCAAGAAACTACTCTTCAATGTGAAAAGATTAATGTTCTTGAAGATATTGTTAAAGAAGACTCAATTAGGGAAAAATGTTTGATCGAGACTCATTCATCAGATCTTAACAGACTTCATGTCGAAAAAGAGAAACTAAGTGCATCTCTTACTCTAGCCCATGAACAGTGCAAATCATTGGAAAAGGAAAACTCTGTCTTAAGGAGAAAATCCTATGTACAAACTAACTCTCGTGATGTTCTGTACAAAACGTTCTCCAGAAGAAGATTTTGTCAAGAAAGGTTTACATAACTTGCAATCTTCTCATATGCGTATGAAGCTAAGACATGCATCAATTATTGCTTCTCCTTCATGAACCTGTACTTTTTGTGGGAAAAAGAATCACTAATCCATTGTTTTGCAAGAAGGAAACAAAATTTTAAGATTCATAAATTGCTTTTGT
Organism: Papaver bracteatum; assembly: GCA_023529315.1. NCBI lineage: Eukaryota > Viridiplantae > Streptophyta > Magnoliopsida > Ranunculales > Papaveraceae > Papaver > Papaver bracteatum. Next base: position 32,754 of record JAJJWX010003155.1, read on the forward strand.
TCACTATCAATGGAACAAATAGTCAGTCGACTAATGTAGTGAATCGCATGCCCATAAGAAACCAGAAACCTTATAAGAATGATTTCTATTCTAGAAATCATCATAGGGCTCAAGTGCATTCTGGCATAAATTCTTGTGTTGCTAAAGAAAGCATTCCATGTACTTATAAGAATGTTTCTGGTAAATCTAAGTCTAAAAAATGGATTCCTATCTATTCCAATCCCCTTGAACCAATTGCAAGAGGTCCTAGATTTAGTCCTCTGAAAAAGCCTTCTGACGGATATGTTAAACACTCCATGTCTTATTCTTCAGGGATGAAAGTCAACCGAAGAAAGGTGAAGAACACAAAGATCAAACTGTCAGAAGATATATACAACACCCCTCTCAATGATCATAGTGGAACTAGTTTCCATCTGACCACCTGATTCCAGGTATTGTTTTTCCTTGTTTCTAACTTGAGAGGTGCAAGGAAAATATTTGAGAAATACACAAGTATGTTGTATATTATTTCAATTTAAGATTTTTTGTTAGCAGTCCGCAAACGTCCGCATTCTCCTCCCGTGATTTCTCAGGGTTTCCAAAACCAGGGTTTTCTACTCTTGTTTACAAACACACACACACACACATATATATATATTATGTTTTTCTTTTCATAAAATTTTATGGAGAACTCGGAAAGATCTCAAGAAATTGTGCGTCTTGATATGGAGGAGAACAATCAGGAACGTAAGTCAATTCAGGAGCTAGTTCTGAAAAAGATGCTTGAAAGAAAGGATCACAACTCATGGATTAATGATTCTGTCAAGGATTTCACTCGTTTTCAGAACGATTCAAAGGTCTAGTTTGCAAATCTTCAATTGCAAATAAACCAACTTCTAGACGGTCAGACCAAAATTCTTGCTAATCAGAATATTCTGATACGGAATCAAAAGAAGCTCAACATGGACTATGCCAAATCTAGACAACTTGCTGGGGTAGTGGATCGCAAAGTTAGTGTTCTAACTCATGAACATGGTGTGTCTACAATCAAGAGAATAAAGGAAATCAGTGGTACATTCTTTAATGGTTTCATTGAAAGATATGAAGTTCTTAATGAACTCTGATTTCTTGTTTGCCTAGTAAATCTTATATTTTTCTTGTTTTGTTTAGAAGAATAACTAGTGTTTGGAATATCCATAATTGTGATTACACATAGCTATGTCCAATGTTTTCATTTTCTTGTTTTTAGATTTATTGGTTTAAATTCTAAACTTGTTTGAAAGATGATCTTTGCAGTATTAATCTTTATGGTTTTATATATTGCAATATTGTTATGGGATATGAGTATTTACGTTCGTGAACTTGATTGTCCCATACTTTGTCAAAAGTAAAGTCGTTCATGAATTGATATGCAAGTATTGATAAAATAATGAATAAACATTTGACAAACACAAAAGTTAAGCCTATATTGTCAACTATTGATGTAAAATATGTTAAAATCTTTTGTGATTCAAGGATTATGTCTATTGTATGTCATTGTGAAAATGGTGATGGAAACATAGAATGAATTATTGTGTATTCCGCATTAATTGGTCTTCCCTGATCCATATTTTTTGTATTACTGTGAGGCTCCGTATTGTGTCTTATGTCGAGCACTAGACAACCAAGTTGATTATTTTTGTGATTAGCTCAGTTGTGTTTCGTAAGGTACTTTATGTCGAGCATAGTGAACTCAATTAATCATCTTGTGTGATTATTTAGTTATGGCTCCGTAAGTTTTTCTTATGTTTGAGCTTTTTTGACTGGGTTGGTTGTTTTTATGATTAACTTAGTCATCGCTCCATAGATTTTCTTAAGTGAGTATAAACGATTAAATTGATAACTTTGTGATTAGTTTAGTTGTGTATTCCAGTTAGATTAATTATAGGTTCTCTTGTGATTAATTTAATTGAGTTTTTAAGTCTCCATAAGTTTACTTGTGTTGAGCATATTTGGTTAAATTAATCTTAGGTTCGCTTACGGTTAATTTGATTGAATATTCTTTTTGGATTCAAAATTCATACATGTATGTGATTTGTGAGTCCAAAGAAATCCTTCTTTTCTTTTGAAACTAAGGTCGCTTTTGTTGTTCCCTTGGGAATGACATTTTATGGGGGAGAGTTCTTTTTGAACTTGTGCTTAATTTCCAAATCTTTATGGGGAGTGTGGCTGTGGAATATTATAGGGGTTATCTTGTATCTTTATGAACTCCTTGATGAATGCATTTAGCTTCGGCTTTATGATTGCATCTAAACAAGATGATATAAATTTACTCTTGGTCATGAAATGTCTCTTACGGAAATTTTATTAGGATCTCGTTCTTGTACCTTTTCCAATTTTATTGACAAAAGGGGGAGAATTAATATGTAGTTCACACTACAAATACATATGTTTTCGGATCATTATGTAAGGGGGAGTGGTTTCCATGTGATATGGAGTATTGACTAAGGGGGAGTGACGTATCACCATAGTATTGTTGTTAAACTTGTGATGCAATTGGACTTTGATGCTGTGTAATGATACTATGACGCTATATAACAATGATTGAGAACTCTTGTTTTCTCATTGTTATAACTATGGATTTTCAACAACAATGATGCTAAACTTACAACCTTTGGGATCATTGGAATACTTGGAAGTGACGAAGATTTCGAGTAATGTTGAAGATTAGACGACATGTGGAATAGGATCTACAAAGTTTATTTATATATTTTTTGTATTCCATATGTATTAATAGTTTTGCCACTAAAATTAACAAAGGAGGAGATTGTTATAGCATTGCTCGGTCGAACTCGCATTCGTTGCTATCTCAAGCATGTTTGTCAATGTTAGTGATCAAAACTATAAAGTCTTGATTCCTAGTCTACTATAGCTAAGGTCTAGGACTAGGATAAAAAGTGTAGTTGAGCTCAAGAAATCCTTGGCGATCATCATACAAGACGAATGACTACTCAAGGAACCAGTGGATCTTCATCGACTAAAAGGTATGTGGAGACTTGAACTTATCTATCACTCAAAAGTCTATCTACTCTATCTCCTATCTTGAGACAAAAGTCGTTTTGCTATATAAACTTAGATTATACACATTTGGTATTTCAAGTTGAGTATATCTCGCTTATCTATTTATAGAAATATGTGTTGGTAAAGCTTTCGCTTTAGCCAATTTCATATTTTCCTAGTGCCGAAAGTTATGTTATGTTTCAATCATTTTGGAAATTGCTCAGACGAAAAATAGTTTGTGAATAACAACTATATAACACCCTCTGAGAATGTTTCAATGATTGAAATGAGAGTTTAGACAATATAACCATTGGAGGATATAAGCATTGTTGTGGAAACACATATATGTATAAATCCTTATTGCTTGAACCGAAGTTTGCGAACTTTGTTGATCAAGTAAAACCGGAGTAGTATGTGAACTTCAGTCCGCAAACTGGCGTAGTTCTCGAACCCGAGAATTTCTGCTGGAGTTTGTGAACTCTATTCGGGAACTTAAGTCCGCGAACTTGACTAGGTTATGTCTAAAAACGATGTTTGTGAACTTATCTTAATAAACTAAGGAATGCTATTGCAAACCGCGGCTTTATATTTCATGAATTGATTCGAGTGAATGACATCATTTTTGCTTCAATTGTGTCTTGTGTAGTACATAAAGATCTAAGCAATTGAACAACTCTCTAACTAGTTCATTTGAGTCATTTGGACTAGTTATGGTGAAGAAGAATATGGTTGATATGGAAGTTATCATATGGCTAACCATTTGGTTAACTATTGTTGAACCAACTAATGTACAAGTTTGGGTACGGTTTTCACAAGCCTACAAACGTGCATTTCATGTGTGTATAACAAGCTATGTTTTCGATCTGACGGTTGATAAATATTATCTTGAATCTAATCAGGTTTTCATCTAACGGTGAATACTGAATACTTTGTTAGTAAGCTAACATTGATTGCAAACCCTGATTTGAAGACTATATAAGGGAGAACTCTAGCAACTGGGAAGCCTAATCCCCACACATTTTGTGTGATACTAGTTGTGCTAATCTAGAGTCGATTTTCCTTTAACCTTTGGTTTTCTTCTTCTAAAACTAGGTTAATGACTTAAAGACTTCATTGGGATTGTGAATCCAGATCGATACTACTTTTATCGTAGTTGTGTGATATGATCTTGCTGTTTCTATCGTACGAGTACAATTGTAATAATTGGCTTGAGATTTCTATCTCCAATAGGAAAGATATAAAAGTAATCACAAACACTTCGTCTCATCGTTTGTGATTCCACAATATCTTTTTTCGCTACGTCGATTAAGACTATTGTGAGGTGATTGATAAAGCTGAGCTCTTCTTCAGGAATATAAGTCTGGTTTTATCAATTGGTTCCTGTTCACCTTGATTTATCAAAAGACGGAACAAAAACTTGTAGGTATATTCGTGGGAGACAGATTTATCTATTACTGTATACTATTTTGTGTTATACATATTTGTTTCTTAAAGTCTTCGACTTTGGGTCATAGAAACTCTTGGTTGTGGGTGAGATCAGCTAAGGGAATCAAGTGCGCAGTATCCTGCTGGGATCATAGGCGTAATAGAATAACTATGCCTTGGATCAATGTGAGATTGATTGGGGTTCAACAATAGTCTATACCGAAGTTAGCTTGGAGTAGGCTAATGTCTGTAACGGCTTAATACAGTGTATGTTTAATCTGGACTAGGTCCCTGGGTTTTTCTGCATTTGTGGTTTCCTCGTTCACAAAATTCTGGTGTCTGTGTTATTTCTTTTCCGCATTATATTTTGTTATATAATTGAAATAATACAGGTTGTGCGTTGTTCAATCAATTAGAATATATGACCTTTTTGGTTGTTGATTTAAATTGATTGACACTTGGATATTGGTCTTTGGTACTATCCAACTTATCTCTCTTTGATAAAGACTCGCAGATTTCTATTTGCTTGAGTATAGATCAAATTGAGAGATTGAGATAATAACTCTTTGATATATTTTCTGTTGATTGAGTATGATTGTCTAGTTGATTCTCTAGAAAGTATATTGGAGTTTGTCCATCCAGATTGTTAATCTAAATATTGGGTGTGGTTGTTAGACCCCCGCTTTTTCATGGAGGTTGATGGCGATGGACTGATGGTTCATTGCCTTTTTCTCGATCCTCCATAAAGCGTTAAAGATCTTCACGAGTGATGAAACCTGCAACTGAGCAAGTATTGCTCAATTCGACGAATTATTGATAAATTACTGAATATTGATAGTTGGATCAATATTCGAGCAACCGAGAAAGTATTGCTCAATTCGACGAATTATTGATAAATTACTGAATATTGATAGTTGGATCAATATTTGAGCAACTGAGCAAGTATTGCTCAATTCGACAAATTATTTATTAGTGACGTCATCACTGCATGTTACTATTTTTTTGATCTTCTGGGTTTCGTTTTTCTGCTTGACTTGACTGAAGTACTTTAGGCTTGAAGAATTTCCTCTACAAGACGAGCAAATTTCATATCTTGTATCTTTTTCATAAATGTTTTTGGTGAAAAGAATCCCAATTTTTCACATTCTTTTGGTAACCCCGGGCATTGTTTCGTGATGTGACCAAACCTTCTATAGAAAAAATAGACCCTTGGGAGTCTTTCACACCGTAATATGAATGCGCACTTCTTATTTGAATGTAATGTAAAATTCAGATCTTGTCAAATTTGTTGTGTGATATCAATGCTAACTCTAGCTCTAGCAAAACTTCCCCACTTGGCTTGTTCTGATGGATTTATAGGATAAGGAACTCTATTCTTTGATGCTATGAGCTCCACCATTTTTTATCTTTTGAGCACTCATAGAGAGTCCAAGAATATGTACAGTAAAATATACATATTTGGACTCGTACTCATGCGTTAACTTGTCTAGATCACATATCTCCATTAGAAGCAGATCTTCATTAAGAGCCCATTCTGATTTTCTGATGACAATGTTATACTCACTCCTTAGTTTAAAATGTATTAGGTACATCGTTTACAAAACTCTGAATCTCCATCTTGCCAGACGACCTCCATGATCTCTGAAGCATATTTTAGATGTTTTAGAGGATGTTGATCTAATTTTCTCGTCCAGTGATGATGGTAATAACTAGATTGTATTTGTGTTCAATGATAAGTTCCACAAGATCCTCCAGAACTTCAAAGAATTGCTCTTCATCTTGTAATAAAGATGTCATCCTATTTTATAAATCTTCAAGATGAAGATTCTTCCATGGTTCTAGAATATCTCTAAATCCACTAAATAATAGAGGGACAAAGAACCCCAAGATGACACAAAAATGAGATTTAGAACGTGAGAAAGCGAAGAAAGTGATTAACTCGCAAAATAAACAACATATCATAAAAGAATAGAGTTAGATAATAGAAAAGAATCATCCTTAGACGAAACAGAAAATCATCCTATTGATGAGAGAGAAAATCGCCTTGTAAACGAGAGAAAATCATCCAACCCCTACTGAAGTCGATACCCACTTAGAAATATTATTATTAGATGAAATTAATGAGTTTTCTTGATGAGTTCCTTTACTAGTATATAATGGGTGAGTAAAATAAATGTTAGTAAAGATCGTACGTATTGATGTCCCGTTGTGTCGTAAGGGTGCACCTCCTAGTCCTTGCATATCACATCGAAGATACGTGCATATCTCAAGACAAAACTTAGAAAATAATATTTTCCTGGAAAAGTAAAAAAAAAAAATTTCTTTTTTTTCTCATTTCCCCCTTCTAAATCCCTATAATTCTTTATTTGCTCCTAGTCTGTCTAACAATTCATTGATCTTTTGCCCTTGAAAATAGGTTTTTATTTGTTACCTTTGTGATATTATACTCAAAATCATTATGAAACCTAGAATATAATATGGGAATTACTTTGTTTCTAGAGTTTAGGAGTGTAATTAACCTTACTTAACCATTTTCCCACTGGGTGGATGGATTCACCTAGAGGTGTAAATCGTGCCGGCCCGGCAGAGCCCAGCCCAGGAAGTCACGTGCTTAGCGTGCCGTGTCAGAGATTCAGACGTGCTGGGATGGGTTGTGTTAAATGGCGTGCCGTGCTGTGATGTGCCAGGAAAATAAACGTGATGTGCTGTGCCGTGCCGTGCTAGCACACTTATTTTATGTTTTCCAAAATAAATTATTTTTGAGATATTTTAGTTAGTACATGTATTATTACAGAAATAAATTACCATAACGAAAATAAAATGTCAGAAATTGGCTTAACAATGATTCTTTTGTGAAATAGCCATCAAATGTGATGTATTGTGTAGTATTTTACGCATGACGTGGCGTGCTTTCTTCGCGTGCCGTGCTATGCCACTTGCTAAAACGTGATGCGTGCTGTGTTGATGTGCCTATTTTTTTGGCGCAACACAACACATTAAACAAACGTGTTGTGCCCGTGCTGGGTCGGTCACATGTTGTGCCGTGCTGTACTCGAATTTTAACGTGCCGTGTTGTGCCATAAACGTGATGGCCTGTCCCAATTCACCAACCAATAATTGTTCTCTCCAAAAATGAAGTCATCAATTACTTTGGGATGCAAAATGAGTCAAAATAAGCCACGTAGCCCCGGACGTTTGCATTTGCATTTTCTTTTACAGCGGTTCTGTATGAACCATGAGAGAAAAACTAAGGCAAAATCGCCTCTCACATTTTTTTTAATCAGTGAGGCCCGCCCCTCGGGAGACGTGCAAGGGAGGGGGTGTGAGAGGCGGGTTTTTTTGTGTGGTTTATCTCTCGGTTCGTTGAGAGTTTTTGTTTCTTTTATAACCATAGCAAATCAAAATAAGCCACGTGACTAGTGGTGATCATGGTTTCCAATGAACCAGTTTTAGGTTCATCAGCATCCAATCTAATTTACGACCGATTTTAGGTTTATAGTTACATCCAGTCCAGCAGATAGACAAATTAGATGCAGATGATCTATTGGATTTTTTTATAATCAATAAATATTCTAAATAATAATATATGCAAACAAAAATAATTTAAATTTCCATAAATACATAACAACATCATATAGCTAAATGAATCAAAATTTTAAATAATTTTAAGCTCCAAGCTTTGTCGCTTGATATATATTGAAGTAGAAAGAAGATCTATGTGCACTGTGTTTAGTATAACATTGTATTTTGCGATTTTTTTTTAACACGGCAAATATTTAAGGTGTTAATTACTTTTTTCTAAGCCCTAATTATTTCAATATCACGTTTTCTCGCCAAGTTTCAAAGTATCAACCAACATTTGATGTAATCGATTTATGTGATTCAGAAAGGCAGTGACTAAATACAACGGAAAATGAGTCATTTGTTCAAATATTTTTAAAACATGGTTCAAATGGACTATGGGTGAAATGGAAACAAAAAAATCAAAATCTAGATGTCTTTATCACCCAGGAATTTTTGATTTTAGTCTTTTTAACCAATTTTATATAAATACAACCCATGTTAATGTTAAGTGCAACCCTTTAAAAATATTATACACCCTGTTAACGTGGGTAAATAATACTCTCCGCTCTCCTTCGTCATCTTCCCTAACTTGTTTAGTCATTCAACCCTTTAATTACCGGATAAATGCGTAGGGCAAAACCAAAAACAGAGGGAAAACATAATGATTAATATTTTAATGGACATGAATTTTAATTAATTACATCCCCGTCGATAAATTTTCAGTCATCAAGGATTCAAGCTCCAATACAGACGCGAACAAAAAAAAACAGGTTCATGTGGGCAAGACCACCCGATTATCCACAAAACAATCTTTGAATATAGTGATCATGGTTCAGTTAGTTTTCCATTTTATTTTTTCTTAGCTGCTCTAAAACTAGTAATGGGTAAGGTGCTTATCCACTTAATTACACCAAAAGACCTAACATAGACATCGATTGGGAATTGAAGTACGATTATGTACATATGATTGATATGGTTGGATTAATTAAAAAAAATATATCATGAGCAGAGAAGCCAAGATTTACGAGGTTATGGAGATTTAGCATATAGGGAAAAACTGAAAACCGTGTGAAGAGGAGATAAAAGAGGATGAACCAGATCAGAGTTAATAAATAAATGAAAGTTTCGTTCACCCAATCAATAAAATTAATAAAAAATTTGGACGGTTGTATTTAGTCATTTGCCTTCAGAAACTGACATGCAGAGTGTACATGATGAGCCAAATGCTTATATAATTCATCGATTCATCGGGGCATGGGGGACAAATTGATTGGAAACAAATATTTTGGATTCATCGGGGCATGGGGGACAAATTGATTGGATGCATATCCTTATTGTCACTTTCACATGAGCCTGTTTTCATATCTGGTGGTTAGTAACTTAGTTTGGATATTTAGGTCCGAGTCAGACAAAAATATTGAACGGATCCTAGTTATCACACATTTTACCCTCCCTCATACAAAAATCCATATAAGACATGTTCTCTTTTGTTTTTCTCCTTAGGGTCGTGTACGGCCTTCCAAATCACTGAGTCAGAACTAGAAGATATAAAGATAAAAGAAAATGTTTTACATTGAGAACCCATATGGTATATATAGCGATAACGTAACTTGGTATGCAAGAATAATACTTATAAATCAATTCATACTAAATACATCAAATACTAAATATAACCATAAATACTAAAACTTTCCATATAATTTATTATTACCAATCCTATACTCTAACACCCTCCTTCAATCTCATGGGGACTGCAAATCACATGAGATTGACCTTGAAAGTTGTTGATGAAGTGCGGTGTCAATAAACGCCTGCCTTGCCTGCAAAATTGGGATAGATGACGAAAAGATAGAGAACAAAATTAATTAATCAAAGAATGACGGAGGCTATGCAGTTGAACAGAAAGTCGAGAAGAAAATAATTGGTGGGGTAGAAAGTGAAGTAGTAAGGGACGAAGTTGGAGTGCGGCAATCGGTGGTATTGGTGGAGTAGTAACAGAAAAGAAATCAGAGAAGGAGAAGGAAACAGAATTTATTGACAAGAGAAGTAAGGTACTGTCCGTAAATAAAGATGGAAAAGAAAATATAAAAGAGAAAGTGGACAAAACAGGTGTTTTAGGGTTGAGACGTGATAGAAAGAAAAAATTTAGAGAGAGGTATTGGGACGTGATCACTTGGAGGAAGAATAAGAAGGAGAGCCGGTGGTGGTGAGGAGAGACGGTATTGTCTTTTTCACTGTGTTTCTCTTTACCGGTCATGATGGTAAGTGAATTGATACGGCTGTTTTTGGTAATGGAGCTGGATAAGAAAACTGTATAGGAGAAAGCAAAAATTGGGCCTAAGCTAGGTATTGTTGGGCTCGGTACGATGGACGGAGGTGATGAAATGAATAGAAGAAAGTGGGCTACTGGACGAGTTTCAAACAGTGGGGAGATCGAATTAATTAACGAATAAGAGGAGTGAGGGTATTGTAGGTGACGAAACAAATTTATCAGAGAAGTTGTTAAGAGAAGAGAAGTGGGACAGGGAATTAAAGAGAATGATAGGTAGCGGTGAAGATGGACGTGGGAAGAATTAAGTAGGACGTGATGATGTGCTGTGAAAGTGTATAGGCAGAGGGTGAGGAATAATGTTTGGTAGCAAACCGATCGAACAAACCTAAAAAATAATCATATTACAGCGGAAGAAAGATTCACGGGCGGTAGCATTGGAAGCTACCGCCGCCGGTTAGAAAAGAAAACAAGGTGGGCAACAGGTCCGGATCGAACCCGCTGATACCAAGTCAGAACTAGAAGATATAAAGATAAAAGAGAATTTTATTATTGAATGAGATGTTTTACATTGAGAACCCATAGAGTATATATAGCCATACTTGGTATGCAAGAATAATACTTGTAAATCAATTCATACTAAATATAACCATAAATACTAAATATAACCATAAATACTAAAACTTTTCATATAATTTATTATTACCAATCCTATACTCTAACGGTGGAATACATGCACATTGCGCATTTGACACGAAACTCTA